>CAUHTR010001098.1:0-89840 GCA_959609185.1 Schmidtea polychroa
CTTTATAATTTGTCTCAGACATTTTGTCCACACTTTGTTTTAGTTTCTTTTCTCAGGAATCGCATCCCATCTTTCTCCGAGGTTGACATTAACACTGTTGGAGTATCTTTCATCCGTAGAGGTGTGATTCTTGTTGTTGTACTCGTTGCTGGATCGATTCTTATTTTCTCAGGCTTTTCCCTGATCTGTTCTCCCGTTATTTCTTTAAAACTCATTGACTTCAATTGCACTAAATTGCACTTTTTGGTATCGACATCGTACACCAAGATTGATTCTCCTGTCTGACAGCTAGATTGTTTCATGTTGCAGAATGGATGTGTTTGTAGTTTACCAGTATCATCATCAAAAGATCCATCAAATTCTCATAATTCTGACGTGTACTCTTCCACAACCACGGCTTTGTCAATTATAGCATCGTCTACTTTGTATGGCTCTCCTTGGCAATCACCATTCGACTTTATTATCCCTCGCACGGTTACAGTCTCACGGATTTTGTGGTTAAGCTTTGCTTGCAGTTTAATATCTGCATTGATTTTCAACTGTCCTGTTTGAAAGGCTGCCAAACAATTCTCTGGAATTATTTCTATCGGTCTAGGTATCGATTGCATTTTCACCATCGATGAGTGGCTCCATTTTCCACAATAAAATACAAAAGTAGTTCGTTTCACTGTACACTCTCTCACCTTTGCTCGTCGAAACCCCGATTCTTGATATACATGATATTTTACTGGATTTGTCACTTTAAATGTTACTGGGTATGCATCTGAACACTCTGCTACGTTTACCACGAATATACTCTTCCCATTTCGGTTTGGGAGCAGTCGTATGCCACCAATGAATTCGTCGTGTTTATTATTCCCAATAACATAATAATAGAAATCATCAACCATGGAAATGCGAGTTTTCCCTTTTTCCTCACTGTCTCTGTTTTTGGGCTCTCAGCCTTTTGTATCAACTTTTCCCATCCGCCATTGTTTGCGATCCACTTAGTCAAATATTTATTCGTCATTTCAGTAGCTTTCTTTATCAATGATTTTGAATTGTCACTTTCCAGACAACCATAAATACCAATCTCCAATATTATATAGGCTAGCACTGTCAATATTACATCTCGATCCAACTCGGTTCGTGTTAGGTCCTCAATTACTGCTTCCTCACAAAATTCCTTTTCTTCATAATTTCTTTTAATTATCGACGGTAATCTCCTCTTTAATTCCGTTGCCAATCTTTTTACAACTCTTTTCTCCCCCTCCGAAGTATCATCTTCTGTTTCAGTTTCATCTAACAAGTACAATTCCGTAACTAAACTTTTTAATATTCGCTCAGTCTTGCTTGATTCATCTAAACGCTCAGTTTCGCTTGATTCATCTAAACTCAAAGATTCAATTTCCGCATCACTCTGACATATCGCAATGTCATTTTTCGTTTCAACGAAGTTCTCTTCACTTTTCATCTCATCTGTGCTCGGTAGTACCCTATTATCGGTGCTCAATTCCTCGATATCCTTGAAACTTCATTTTCCGATCCCATTTCCTCATTTTCCATTGTTTCTAATCTCTGCAATTCATTAATTTCTTGATCAATTTCTCCTGGGTCATCTACAACTTCAGTTTTAATCTCTACATTATCATTATCCGTTTCCTCATACGGAGGCCAAAACGGTACTATTACTGCATCTTTTTCCATTTCATCACTTTGTTTTGTTGCGTACACATTATTAATACAATTTGGGTTACATTCGTAGTTTAACAAATATTCGTCATCATCCAATTCTCGTCCTTTGAACGTCAACACGATAATTCCTTCATTACCTAATATCTCCGCTGCCTTTTGTCGTATTTTCTTTGCTTTTACACTCCAATGTTCCTGGTAATATTCAATCCTTTGATCCGCAATATTTAACGCTATTATCAAAGACTTCGCACTATCGTCTGCCGCCTCATAATCATGTCCTAGTTTTCGAATTACCTCTTTTAACTTTGCCTGATAACTTGTCGGTTTATTCGTATACGGTACGATGCATTCAAACAACCCTTCTTTCATGTCTCGATCCATTTCGATGCTCATTATGAAGTCGATACTCGAATTAATTTTATCTCTATTCCCTGCATACAGGGTATCTTGTAAATCTGCTAGAATCTTTTCCCAATTTTGTCTGTCTGAATTCAAAGTATTAACAGCATTAACAACATTTACTTTATTTTTCCAGCCTGGTATCAGGCCGCAATCTACCAAGTACTCCTCGTCTTCCAGACATCGATTCTCAAATTTTAGTTGCACTTGCCATCCGCTGTATTGACGCAGTATTCACTCCTTTAGCTCTCTGATTTGTCCGTATGCATTTACACGGAATTGGCACTTCACATTATCAAGTCCCGTCGTTTCCACTATGATATCAGCTAAATCCCTTGTTGACCGTAAAGCCTTGCCAAACTTTTGCATTTGCTTAAGTATCTCATCGTCTCTGTTTCCTTTGAATAACTTTGCACATAAATTTATGGCTCTCTTTAGTTCGCTTTGGGTTAATGACATCACACTGAGTTCTGCGATCCATCGTTTCAACTGGGAGTTGTCAGTTTCCATTTTCTCAAGCCATTTTTCAACTCGGGCTAACAGTGCAATTGGATTCTCATCTGATGCGATCTTTCGCACTTTCGTGGCAGGTCTTCCCTCACCTTCTGACACGGTTCCAATTATCATGAGATTCAGTTTCTTCATCTGATTCGAATTTAGCCACTAGTTTGTTCAGCTTCTGTCGCATTTCTCGAAATTCCTTTTCCATTTTGTCTTGAAATTCCTCTCTCTGAGCATATGTCATGTTACTGGTGTTTGGCATATCTTCTTGGAATCTGATCGATTTCTTTAATATAGGTCTGCTGAATCTCTCTGAGTTCCTTGGGCATGATCGCGCCATGTGGCCGTATCCCTTGCACGAATGACATTGGATCTGTCCATTTGTATTCACTTTGTCCCTTTGTGGTGAAGGTGACGTTGACGATGATCTTGATCTGGTGAAACAGTTTCTGCTAATATGACCTTTCTTTCCGCATCGATAGCATTCGACATCACTGCTGATCCGTTTGTTTTCTGTGAATCTCTTGTTAGGGCTGGGATTTTTCCCATATTTGAACCAACATTGATTTGAGTAGTGTCCAGACTTTTTGCAATGCTCGCACTGAGGATTATTTACCTGTCCATTTGATTGTACGTTCATGGCTGATCTACTGGCTTGAAATCTATTATTTGGTTTCAAAATTGGACTACTGATTTGATTTATTTTCTTTTCATCCCATGGTGCTCTCACACGCGTAATTGACCGCTCACGTCTCTCCACATTAACTCCAAAAGCATCTGATCTTTTTGCACTTTTTAAATTCAGCTCTATCTTCATGGCTTTCTTCACGAGCTCATCGAAATTGGTAAAATCCACAAAACATAGGGCCTTTTTAATTTCGGAGTGGACTCCGGTTATAAACTGATCTTCTAACAGCTCTTTAACCTGCTTGGCCATATCTGCTTGGTCTGGTTTAACTTCAAAGGCTTTATCTGCTAAAGTGGTCAGATGATAAGCAAACTCACTGACCGATTCATCTGGACCTTGAACTCGATTATAAAATTTCTGTCGCATGATTCTTTTGATATCTCCACCAACCAGTTTCAGTGCCATTGCATCCTTCAATTTTGTCCAATCATTGCCAATATTCCGGTTGTCGACTTGCTGCCAGGCTTCTCTTGCCGCACCCTTCAGATAGAGTGGGAATCTCTGAACCATAATGGCTTGTGTCCATCCGTATATACATATAATAATCTCCCATGAAATCTGCAAATTCAACAGGGTCTCCTCCATATTGATTGACGGGTAATTTCTGGCAACTTGCGAAATCAATCATCTCTCTATTGAGAGGCATAACAGCATTATCATTTGCCATTTGGACTTGTTTCTGACTTCTGAGGTTGTATCGGTTCACTTTGAGCTAAACTTCAAACGTTAAACAATAATTTAAAATTACTTTTCAACTTCTTTTAAATCTCCCAATAATAGCCTTTAATAATCTCGTTAGCACTATTTTCACAAATTTTCACTACTTTCAATGATTCTCAGCCGACTTTCGATCACGTCGGTACTATTTTTTCAATAATTATTTTTCCACTAACTTTCAATAATTTCCCTCCGACTTTGTATCACGTCGGTACTAATTTTTTAATAATTTCTTTTTCAGTAGCTTTCAATAATTTTCCTCTGACTTTCAATCACGTCGGGCTCACCAGAATATATGTTTTAATTATGGTTTAAATGCTCATCGCGCCTGGTCCCCTCTGCCAACCTATCCCGAAAAACTACTTAGACCGCCTTATCACACCATTCTATGAGAATTTGCAATTAGTCTAAATTTTAATCTTATACTAATTTAGCCTAAAACTAGTATTTATTTTAGTTCTTTAATCATGGAAATGAAAAATCCATCGGAAAAATTAAAATTTTATAGTTAAAGTAATAAATCTTTAACTTAAATTAATAAATTAAGTTAGTAAATCTTGGACTTAAATATTTGTTTTAAATGATGACGTAACAGTCATTTATTTATCACCCCAAAGCGGTGAATTCAAATTTTAATATTTATTTAGAATTTTAATTCTTAAGTAGTTATTTATGAAATTGCCACTGTATGCGACTTCGCTGAGAAAGAAGCAGTAGCATCGAACCTTGTTTTCGCAATGCTCAGTTGCGGCAGTCAGCAGCGGCATAATCCACATTTCTACTCTTTCAGTTTGGTAATTTATATTGTTACATTTATTTTCACAAATTTTTCAGGTACAAGTTAGTAGCAATTGTTCCCTTTTTTAGGTTCTGGTCACTTGCTGTGGCTATTTTAGTAGATTGTGGAGATGCTTTTTTTTAAATATTTGAACGGAAAGTTTATAACTGAAAACGATTTTAAACCTGAAATAGAAACACTAGTCGGAGCACACGGGTATAAATTACTTAGTAAACTTTTCAGGAAAAGGTGAATTCCCATTCATTGTTGGAATTCTATCGGCTCTCAAAACAAATTTTTCACTTACTAGATGACAGAAATTAGTTGCCGAAACATTAGAGCAGACAAAATTAAACGGCGAAATCCACACTGATGCTAAATTTTCGACATTGCTTTTAAATTGCAAACAATACTAATAATACTAATACTAATAATAATAATAATAATAATAATATTAATAATAATATTAATAACGATAATAATAATAATAATAATAATGTTAATAATGTTAATAAATGTAAGTTTATATTTTTACAAGATTACCACATATGGGGGGGGGGGGGATCATTTACGAAAAATTATGGAATTATTTTTTGATTTGAAATATAATTTATACGAAGATGATATAATTCAGTATACCTAAGGAATAGTTAATGGCTACATGATTTGAAGGGGTCGGTTACGAAAAATACAAGTTATATTTTTAAAGGTAATATAAGTGAAATATATCTGAAAACAAATTAAATTAGTCCTTTTGGGTAATCATTAATGATCTGAACTGGACAATGAATGTATAATTCGGAGGGAAGTCATTTATGAACATTTACAATTTATATTTTAAAATATACTATAAGTTAAATATATATTAAGATAAGCTAATTTAGTATACTTAGGTAATGGATAAAGACTGTATAATTTTGAGGGGGGTCATTCATAAAAATTTACAATTTATATTTTTAAATATAATATAAGTTAAACGTATATTATGATAAGCTAATTTAGTTGGTAGTTGATGACGATATGGTTTATTGGGGGGTCTTTGATGAAAAATTTTCAACTATGATTATAAAGGTAATCTAAGTTAAGTATATATATATATATATATATATATATATATATATATATATATATATATATATATATATATATATATATATATATATATATATATATATATATATATATATATATATAATAGTCTAAATTAATGCATTTAGATAACAATTAATGGTTATTTGCTCTGAGGGGTTATTTATGAAAATCTATGATTTATATTCTTAAAATTTGATGTCTGTACATATATAAGTTAATTTATTATATATATATATATATATATATATATATATATATATATATATATATATATATATATATATATATATATATATATATATATATATATATATATATATATATATATATCAACGGTGGGCAAATGCGGCTCTTCGTTGAGTAAGCTGCGGCTCATTGATAATTGAATTTTTGATAATTGAATTTGAAAATTGAATTCGATTTTTTTATTTTGAAATTTTTTCAACTGAATTTTTAAAAAAAAATTTTTTGTTGCAATTGTATTTTCATAAATGTTAAACATTAACGAAACATTGTTTTTCACATTTTACTGCTTTTTAAAATTATTTTGTAGTAGGCGGCGCTTTGTTATAACAACGAGAGAGAAGCAATGAAAATAAATTTAGTGAAATTTAGTGAATTTTGATTAGTTAGTATTTTTGTTTGTACAATATTGCGGTCGTTTGTATATTTTAGTATAGTTTTCTATTCGTGTTTTTTGAAAAATTTGGTAAGAAGATTTTTTATGAAGCATTTTAAAATTTTAAATTAATTAAAATTAAATTTATGTCTTTTTATTATTTTGTTTAAATTTCAGTAATATAAGTTATTCAAATTTATTATTACAATGACCTCAGAAAACATCAAAAAACGAAAATACAAACAAGAAAATAGAACTTTTCAAGAAGAATGGACAGAAAAGTTTTTTTTTATTGACAATAATGGTAAATCGTTGTGTCTTATTTGTAAAGTTACAATTTCCAACTACAAAGTAACCAATTTACGTCGACACTATGAAGTAAGTCATCCACACTTATCAATTCAATATCCACTCAATTCAAAATTGCGAACAGAAAAACTTAAGTCATTGCAATCAGGGCTTCAAAACCAACAAGGACTAATGTCTTCTTTCTCACGTATTCCTATGTCACGTCGTACAACTGCGCGTCGAATTGGCCAAATTAGCGAAAATGTTGAAAATAATTTGATGTGTGATTTAAAAAATTGTACAGCATTCAGTTTAGCTCTCGACGAGTCTACTGACATTCAGGATGTTCCACAATTAGCCGTTTTTGTCCGCTTTGTATCTTCTGACGTAAAAGTAAAGGAAGAAATTTTAGACCTAGTAGCTCTTAAAGAAACAACTCGCGGTATCGATGTCAAAACTGCGCTTGATGTAGTGATGGACAAGTTTGAATTGGCGCGTGATAAACTTGTAAGTGTTGCGACAGACGGAGCGCCTGCAATGATGGGGAAAAATCAAGGTCTCATTGGTCTTTTAAACAGAGATCCAAATATTCCTCATTTCTTATCTCTTCAATGCATAATTCATCGCGAGCATCTCATAGCGAAGTACTTTAAATACGAAAATGTGTGGAAGATTGTTTTGAAGATTGTGAATTTAATTAGAACAAATGCCAAAGCACATCGTCAATTTAAAAACTTTTTAGAAGAATTAAGATTAAATGATGAAACAGATGAATTGCCCAATGATGTCTCCTTATGGTGTATTGTTAGATGGCTGTCAACTTACAATGTTTTGGACCGTTTTGTGGAACTCCTAAATCCTATCATAATATTTACCAAAGAAAAAGGAATAGCATACCCAGAATTAGAAAATGAAACTTGGCTTTCTGACTTAATGTTCCTTACAGACATTATGGAACATTTGCAAATATTAAATTTGGCTTTACAAGGAAAAGAAAAGATAATTATTGATTTGTCACAAACGTTATTTAGTTTTGAAGCTAAACTTCGGCTTTTTGTGAACGATCTTAGGTCGAAAATATTTAATCATTTTCCACGAATAAAAGCTAATAAAATTGATATCACAGAAGAAAAAGTAAACGAATACAGTGAAAAATTGGAAGAATTGCAAGCGGATTTCAAATGTAGGTTTGAAGATTTGAAAAGTTTTAAATCTACATTTGCATTTTTTGTGAACCCATTTATTTGTGATATTATTGAAGATGGATTTCCAATTTCTGAAGTAATACTTGTTAAAAAAGCGGTTGGGGAATTGGAGTTATTAGATATGAAAGAGGACCAGGCTTTGCAAATGCACCATAAAGTTACTTCTATAATTGAATTTTGGAAACTCGTACCAGAGGCAAAATATCCACACTTAAAACAAGCTGCTTGCCGTCTAATTTCAATTTTTGGTACAACATATTGTTGTGAATCTTTGTACTCCACAATGAAGTTCGTGAAGTCGAAATATCGTTCACAGTTGACCAATCAGCATCTTACAGAATTGCTGCGAACAGCTTTAACAAAGTATACACCAAATTTCAAAGATTTGACCAAAAGTCTTCGTTAATTCAAGAAATTTTATTACTTTTTATTAATGGATTTTTATTATATTTTATGTTTGTTACTTAAATTTTGAAATAATTGTTTTTAATAGCGTTTAAGTCTTTTTTAATCAAATTAATGAAATAAAAAAAAATATGTAGTTCACTATGGTGGCTCTTTAAAAAATAAATTTTCGGAAAATGTCTCTCATTGAACTCATGCGTGCCCACCCTTGATATATATATATATATATATATATATATATATATATATATATATATATATATATATATATATATATTGGTTTCAACTAATGTATAGTTTGAGGGGGGGGGGGGGTACTTATGAAACAATGTAAGTTATACTTTTATATGTTTCAAATCTACATATATAAGTTAGATTATGAATATGAACATTCGTTTCGACGATTTCGTAACTTTGGGGGTAGTTAGGAAAAATTATAATTTTTGCTTTTTAAAGTTTAATATACTTATATATACTATTAATATTAGTTTTATTTTACCTATTATACGACTTAGGGGGTAGTTAGGAAAGAATTATACATTTTAGTTTTGAGTTTATTATCTAGATATCTAATCTGAATTAGTATTATTAACCCTGATTTGGACTATTACACAACTTGAGGGGCATTAAGTAAAAAAAAATTCTTAACAAAAGTTCAATATACATAATTAAGATCTAGAGAAAATTTATGCCTCTAAATTATCATTTCAACAGCTTTTGGATCGAACAAAACCATTTTTATCAGAAAAGAATTTCTACTTTATGAATTTATATATTGTAATTACTTAACTTCTGTACCGACAATTTACTTTTCATCGTTATTCAACTTAGTATATAAAATTGGGAGACATTACTCGAGTTATAAGTAATAAATATGCCATTAGTAGTTTATAGATAAGGACACTTGGTCAAGGTGTTGACGGGAATTTGCGCATACCATTTACGATAGAGAATTTTAGCTTACAGCAAAATAGGTTATTTTGTAAGCATCTATAGATATTAGTTCGCTTACCAATGTGATTGAGATTATATCATCTACTCTTCGTATGAATTTTAGGTTGCAGCATTTTGACAGTGAATAGTTCAGAATTTTTTAGTCTTTAGTTGCCTTAAAAATTTTTGCGCAGGTATCTCCCTGTTATTTTAAGTTAGTTAGTTTTTTAGATTCACCTTGAATTTATAGTTTAAGAGGGATTCGTTTAGAAATAACCAGCTACACTAGCATGTTGTATTGTGTGAAATTTGAGTCAGGGGATATTCCCCGTTTATCAGTTCCTAATGTTGTGCAAAATAGTATAATTTAAGTGTTACTTTAGATATGTAAGTTAACGAAAAGGTTGATTTAATTAAAATTTACCTACTTTCCCGACTACACTGAGTACGGTACGATAGGCCCTATTGTAATATGTATCCACAATTATTTTCTCATAATTACTTCGTCCGCATAGTCCCTGTGACTATGCCGACTACCAAGAAGGATTTATACGCCCTACTCCTAGTTAAACACCATTTGTTCGTGGCGACCTCTGGCAGTTGAAATCATTTTAATGCATGTAGGGTTGAGGATCCGAAATCATTATGAACTGTGCATTCATAAATGATAAAGTGCATAGGTGCAGGGTTGGCTGGGATCTCGCTTCAAAATCATTGATGACCGACGATCTCACTCAAACCTACACCTCTATAATTAAATAGAAATAATGAAAACAAGGTTTCAATAATAATAATTTATAATTCACAATGAAATCGTCCTTACTTACAATCTCAGAAAAATCAAAATCAAAAATTTGGCATAAGAGTAAGCATTAGCATTTTTTTCCTTCTAAAAAAGACGAAATGTGTTAGTTTATATAGCCACTGTTTGACGTGTGAGTATATATGCGGGCATTGATGCAGTAAAACAAATTCAGATTATTTTAATTCTCGAACATTCGATTTTTAATTTTTATCGATTTTGATGGCGATTTTTCAGTAAGAATTTTGTTTTTATTTTTGAATTATTTTTTATTAAATTTGCCTCCATGATGGATTTCAGCATTTCCAAAACATTCCATGCTAAATTTAATCAATTTCTTATTTTTAAATTGTTTTTTTATGATTTCTTTTCTAAAATTTTTATTTTTTAAACTAAAGTATTTATTTTTTATAAATTTTATTGGGTCGTTTGGCGGTCATGATGGATTTCGCCATTTTTATGAATTGTTCTGGATTTTTATTCAAAATATCGATATAATTTTCTTTACGTAAGATTTTATGGAGATTTTCTTTAATTTTCTTTTTGAATTTTTACTAATCGCCTTTATTCGAATTTGTTTTTTGTTGTTTTATGTCTTTCGGTTATATTTGAGTAAGTTTTCGTGTAATACTTCTTGCTCGTGTTTTATTTTATTTTTAATTCAGATGTTTTATTTTTGGGTATATTATCTCTCTATTATCATTGTTTACTTGGTGTTTTATATATTTTTATTTAAGTAAACTTAATGCGGTTATGCGTGTTGTGTACTGACACATTTCGTCCCATTCCTAACTTTGGGTTTAGAAATCAGTTCTAGCCCAACAATTATTATTATTATCATTATCATATTTAGTCTGAGTCTATCCGACAAGATATTCTGTCCCCCTATGGGTACTGCTCACAAAGGTACTGCTAAAAATATTCAAGGCAAACTTTAACATATTATTACACACAAACAATGTATAAAAAATACAAGTAAAAAAATTGTTCACAAAGGTACTTCTAAAAATATGCAAGGCAATAAAATCAATACATTTATTAAATAATTTAATCACATCATCGAAAATAATTATGTCCAAAATAATTATCATCTGCTATATCATGGAAATCATCTGGATCATCTGCTGAGACAGTTTCTGTTGAATCTATAAATATATCGGTGTCACCGCCCCTATAATGGCCATATGCCAAACTTTGATTTTTATCCACCTAATTTCACTTATCATCCCTACATGTCAAGGCTCTTTTATTATTTTTAATACTAAAAAGTTGGTGATTTTTTGATGTTATTCTAAACTGAGGGACTGTGTATATTTTATGGTTTAAATAACAATCTAGATACGACTGATGTGTTAGTCCAGTATCTTTTCATACTAATACCCTTAGACTTTCCTCATCACCCATTAAACTGTAACATTTAGGTCTCAAGAACACCTAATCTTTATATAATAACCTTTTATTCTCGTCTTTGAATTTACCAATGAGAGAATCAAGGTTCCTACTATATAAAGGATGATTGGGTCATAATTCGAAGTATTTAATAATTGATCTCTAATCATCGCAGGTAAAATAATGTCAAGACTACAATGTTTAATTTCCAAGAAGGAATCTGTGTCCCCAGCAACGATATTAATTTCGCAGTTGAATTCGTCGTAATATTTTTGCAACTCTTCATACTGCAGCTGGTACATTCTGAGTTTGGATAAATCTAGTACAGTTTGACCAATGTAACTAGGTCTATTCAAACAGATACAATCATTTCTCAATAAAACCGAAATCAAGTCATCATCGATTTTCGTGGATTTACGAAAAGTCGGTTTCGAACAGAATGTTAATAATTTCTGTGAAGAATTACACAGACGTAAATTAATACGTTTTTTAAGATTTTCAACAGTCTTTCCGTAAAGACTGTTGTTTAATAATTTATAAAAATTTTTATCGAGTTTATTTGTCGACGCTGCTCGTAACGCCGTATTTGTGTCAATATAATTTTTGAAAATTTTATCTTGTTTAAATTTAATTGCTCCATGTGTTTTTGATATTTTAACACCAAATTTAATAAATATTTGCAGAAGCCTCCAATGAAGAACGTTGTTCCTCTTGGGGCTGTGTGTAAGCAGCAACTTCTCTATTTTCGAACCCGGTACACACATCTTTTCAGCGGCAACGGGAAGATCGTCCAGTTTGTCGGGAATTGACGTCGGTATTTCTAAATCCACTTCTTAGGTATAACCATAATCAAGCAGATCTAAATCTACCGTTGTGCATTCAACAATTATATTATTTAATAAATTATCATCAGTAACCCATTCAAAGTCACTGCAAGGTAATGGTTGACTTAAAGCCCAACCGTATAAATTATTTATATCTATGTACAGGGACCGCGGAGCCGGGGGGCTGGGGGGGGGGGGGGGGGGGNTATCATCAGTAACCCATTCAAAGTCACTGCAAGGTAATGGTCCCCCCCCCAGCTCAAAAACTGTTCCGCGGTCACTGATGTAAAGCAAAGCGGTATCCGGGTCTGTTTTTACATAGTGTTTATTTACAAAAGTTAGTCCGCCACGGATACCGCCCTCGAAAAAGTTATACATCTCCATATCGGTGAGGAGCTCAATTGGAGAGTTTAAAGTTAATAAGGCGGAATTCCAAGATATACCTGGAATCCCTAAAAAAATTAATTGGTCTAGTCGGCTATGAGCAATGGACTAAGATCTAAATTGCTGGAAAAAATCGGCTAAAAAGGAAAACATCAAGTTTTAAATAAACCATCATGTAATCAAAAAGTGAAGTACATGAAGTTTCAAGCCAAATTTTCAGAGCTGTCTCATATTCAGCGGGAGTCACATCTTTCCAAATAGGAGGTAACTGACGAGTGTTATGCAAAACCTTTAATGAAGTTGCGGCATTATAAGGAAAAATTCCATTTGCAGTTATTATTGTACCCTGAAATTCTGATTCGGTCAAGGGTAAAGATGATAAAGTTTTGACAGCATTATTTAAAGACTCGCTAACAAATTGATAAGAGTCTATAAATTTAACAGTTAATGAGTCAATCCTAGCAAAAAGACTAAGGAATTTCTCGCTGGTTAAAGGAATACAGCTAATATTCCATGAATGATATTTTGAAAGGCCAAATTTCAAGATATGATGCAGATCATAACCCTTTAAATTATGAAATACAACAGAAAGGATGTCTAATTTGCCTCGACAGATTACAAAATGTACAAGCGGCACTAAGATATAGACCGGTAAAATGGTCATGGCCCCTAACTGGACAAACTAAAGGCTTATTGCACAAATAACATGATGTGCTGTTTTCAATTTTCTTTTGATAATTTTTATAATAATGAGTTACAATATATTTCCCTATCATTTCAATTTCAGTAAGAAATTGATCGACTCAATCTAAACCGGTGAACGACTTATAAATTTTTACGCCCGTGAAATTATTAATAAAAAGCATACCAGCAGAAATAGACAGATGACGTTGAAAGTAGCGAGTGTCGTAGGTAAGATAGCCTTAAAGTCGGCGTAAATAACAAAGGGAGGAGTGACTGTTTTACTCCAATTAGTAAATTCTAAATATTTATTTTTAGGCAATGTGTACAAGGTGATTTTTAAGCTGATTTTTATCACAAAGATCCTTATGCTTATTAAAAGCGTCATCATTCCTGAAACCGTTTAAAAACCTAGGACACCACTGACTACAAATCCTAACAGGAGTGATTGAACTATTCCTACAATTAAGGAATCTATTTAGGTCTATGATTGCAAGATAATGATAATTATCATTCTTTTCAATTAATAATAAATTGATAGGTATGGCTCCTACTATCTTACTCATGTATATTATATCAATAAAGGGATGTTTCATAACTGCATCTTTATCGGAAATGTCAATCAAAGCCTTTTCGTTGCAAGTAAGGACATTAATACTATAACCTGGATTTTGTTGTTCAAATTTACTTATATTTGATAGTTTCATCGGCATATCATTAATATCAGAAAGATTGTAGGAATTAGGAATTTAATTTATTTATTAAAATGTCTGGTACAGAGACCGTTTATAAATCTAAAGACGAAACGTCCATTTTTAATAAAATATGATTATTATTTAAATCACTGGTGACATCTACGACACCAAAACCTATTTGATTAATATTATTATAATTATTATTACTATTATTATTATTATAGTTATTAACTATTATTAACAATTTCATCATCACTTATGATGATTATTTCATCATCATCACTTATTGTGATTACATCGATAACTTTAGATTTTTTAATTGGTATTAAATTTTTTTTTGTTATTTTTTCTTTTATTCATATTAATTAGATTATTTATTTGATCATTTAATTTATTTACTTGACCTTTTAGATTATTTATTTTTATTTATTTATATTTTCCAATTTGTATCGAAATTTTTAATAAATGGTGATGCACTAATTTTACTAATTCTAACATGGTCACCTACTTTATATTTAGGTTTTGTAATTTTTACAGGTTTGGTAGAATAGAATGTTTTTGAAATGATATCAATCGGTCTTAATCCATTCATTCCTTGATGTGATGAATGATTATAACTGGTTATTATTTTTGGTAAAACCAATACCCATTTTTATTACCTTGATGCACAAATAACTTCTTTAATTTATCTCTCAATGTTCTGTTAAATCTTTCAACATGAGCAGCTTTGTATTGAGAATGTACCGAATAATGATTTATTTTCAATTTATTGAGGATTTGCTTGACTTTACTGTTGTAGAATTCTTTACCTATAATAATAATAATAATAATAATATTGCCTAAATCCCTTTGCAAGTTATTAGGATGTCCTTTTTTAAATAAATTATTAACAGCTTTGGACATTTCATCTGTAGATTTTGCCTTGACTGGTATTGCTCGGGCAAACCGACTGAATACATCAATACATGTTAAAATATATTTATACCCATTGTTAATTTTCGAATATTGTATCATCTCCATCAAATCCATTTGCCATAAATCATTTATTCCATATGTTTTATATGCTCTTGTTGGGAATCGTTTCTGCATTTGTTTGTTCAAACTGTACGCAAGCTGGGTTTCCATTTTCGAATTCGGAACTCTTTTCCTTAATTTTGCGACTCTACCAAAACCGGCTTCGTCTTCGTGGTTCGTCCAAATTTTCTCCATTACAACAAGATTTAATATTAAATTTAATGACAAGTAATGAAGGATTGGCACCCATTGTTTATGATCGACTTCCTATTATTCCACCTAATAATGATATTGCTAAATGTATCAATGCACCGATAAATCCCCCTTGTTGTTTATATATATTTTTTCTCATTTGTTGACGATTTTTATTATTTACTAATGATAGCAAAGGTTTCCTATGTTTACTCAATAATTGCTTTTTAGATTTACTGATTTTAATCTTGCCTTTGACTACTTTAAGTATAATATCGAGTAAATCATCGACAACATAATTTGGAAATGATTGCAAAATACTGTTTCTTTTCATACTTGGTGCCTTTAACAGTGTATTGAAAAACGGGAAACTCCGATGATTTTTAACAACTTTTACTTTCTTAGTGGTTTTACTTTTAGGTTTAGGTTTAGGATTTTTCGAAATAAAATTCATTGCAGGAAAATTTTCGGTAATAAGCTCTTTAGATGGAGTATAACTAGTTGATGGTGGAACTTTTGGTTGTTTTTTTACCTGATATCCTTGTTTTTGAAAACATGATTTATATGTTTTCAACTTAATTTTGAACTTTGTTTATAAACCATGGCACCTTTTGGGTTGAAAATATCTGTTTTTAGGACATTGTTGTGTGAAATCGAGAAATATATACCCATGCGGTATTTTCGTAGCATCTTGAAATGAATTGATAAGAAAATTACGGTTATTAGGGTATGCTTGTCGTCGAAGAAAATCAATGACAGTTGCATCTCTAGGATTCTTGTAAATATCTAAATATTGTACATTTAAAATTACGTATTCGATGTGCACCACCTTGATGAAATAGATTTTGTGTTATGAAAATAACTGTTACACCAACATGTCTGCTGATTTTTGTGAATAAATTATTAAAATCCTTTTCTTTATTGGCTTCTTGATACAAATCATCGATAATGATGACATCATCTTTCTTCAAACGACTTGACCAGTTTTTATCAAAACCCTTTACTATTTTCATGTTTTTCAACTGACAGAAACTTGATTGCGTCAATCCATGTTCTTCGTCGGCGCCTCTATGCCAATAAATATTGTTGAATTTTCTTTTGAAAAAATTTGATTTTAGTAATTTACAAACAAATAATGTTTTTCCGCTACCACTTGGACCAACTATTTGGTATACTGCATCATTTCGTAATTCCAGTTTTTAAATTTAAACTATAAAATTATTGTTTATATTGATAATTTAAATGAACTCAGTTTTAAAATAACTATAACTATATATAACTATATATCCAATGGGGAAACCACAACAACTTATGAATAGAAGTAAAAAATATCCCATAATATATTTCAAAACTGGTAAATGTAGAATTATGGGGTGTAAGAAAATAATCAAAGCTAGTGAATACAATGTTTATGATTTAGAAATACAATCGATAACCGTAACTTCCGATATAGGTTTTTCTTGTAATTTAAATAAATTGGCTAAATTAATACCATACTTTTACGAACCAGAATTATTTCCAGCTTTGAGATATATAAAATATAACCCTATGTATGTAAATATATTCGCTAGTGGTAAGATGTAATTCTTGGAATAAAAAATATTGATCAATTTCGATGTTTACTTATTTTACATGTTCCAGAACATAGGGAATTAGAGAAAAATCCTTGTTCAAATGATGATGCTAATGGCAGCGGCCGCAGTTTTAATAACACTTGGATGTACAAAATACTAAATAATAATGAAGAGAACATCCGAAAATGACTGATTTATTTGAAGAAAATGAATCGCTTTCCTTGGTTGCCTTTCTCAAAAACCTATTGTTCACTTTGTAGCCAGAAAAACAACGGATTTGCAAAATGGAAATACTTAAATCCGAGAATATCTAACCATGAATATTCATTGGATCATATATACAGTTACTCATAAATTGTCATCGAAGATTCAGCCAAATCTGTTCTGCAAATTACATGATCATAGTCATAACCCTCATAAATTGGCACAGTAATACACCATAAACAAAATCCAGAACGATACCCGTTGTACGATCAGTCGCATACAAAAAAGGAACTGCTTGAATACCAACATACATAGGACGAACATTGAATGTTTCAAAAATAATTTGAGTCATTTTTTCTCTGTTAGGTCTGGGATTCCAAAGCACTTTGTTAAAAAGAACGGGATGTTCATTTAGATTATCATTACCAAATCCATAGTGAATTAGAACTTCAATTTTGTTTTTATGCGTTTCTGACATCTTTTTAATAATTCATTTCAAATACCTTTCTGCTTCATCAGCCGGTTCAGTCATTCATTAATTTATTTTAATTAATAAATGTTCTTCAGTCTCTTCTATTTCAGAAAATACAGTTTTAAGAGCAATTTCTCCAGGTTTTACTGGACTATTGCTTCAAATGTCATAATTAATTTAAATTTCATCGTCTTCGCTGTCTGAGTATTCAATTAAACCTTTAATGTCAATATTTATTTGATACTTATAGTTTTCGAATTCTAATTGTTGTGATTCTTCATATGTTACAATTAAATCCCGTAAATAAACTTAATATTTGATCATATAATCATTATATTCTGCAAGAAATTCCTTTATCACTAATTCCTTTAAACAATTTTCGAAATAATCGAATAATAAATTCCAAGATTCAAAACTTTTATTAATCACAATTTGAAAATAACACTATTTCAAAAAAAAGAATCCGAAATCAAAAACATAAAAATCAAAATTAATTTTCAGAAAACTCGAATTATAAAAGAAATCTTGAACCTCACGTCTGTGTGCGCACACAGCACCACAACTAGCAAAAACCTCAGCAACACACAGACAGACGAGACAACAACAACCAGAACCAAACAGTTACACTTCATGGAAAATTTTTGAAAGAAACTTAAGAGATAATAATACTATTGACGACAACTTTCAGTTACAAATAAAAAATCAAATTAAAAAATAGCGTCATATTTTAAAAATATTCTTGAGATATATTCTTTTTTGTACTAAAAACAATTTGGCGTTAAGAGGTGCAAATGAAAACAATATATACGGAAATTTAAAATGTGGCATTTTTCTGAGTTTAATTGATCTAGTAAGTAATTTTGATGTAATTTTAAAACAATTTTTAGAAAGTAGAGCAAAAAACAAAATCGATTATCTAAGTCCCAGTATAAAAATGAATTTATAAACTATAGTCCTTAAAAGTCAGAAGTAAAATATTAAAAGAAATAAGAGGCAAAATTATAGATGTAACTCCTGATTTATCACACAACGAATAGTTGTGGCAAATTGTAAGATATGTTAAATTTTATAGTGATAATGTAACTGTTGAAGAGAAGTTTATTGATTTTATTTGTTAAAATAATAAAAGTGGAGGAGTTGCAAATGAAATATTGAACAAATTAGATCTTGACACGGGTTAAATATAAATTATATTAGGTGAGAAGATTATGATAATGGATCAAATATGGTAGGTAAATTCAAGGGTTTACAATCTCATATAATGAGAAAAATACTCTAGTAAAATATATTCCTTGTGCTACCTACTCTTTAAATTTAGTTGGAGTTCATGCAGCATGCAACAATGTAGAAGTAATTTCATTTAATGTATTAATGCAGAAATTACACAGTTTTTTTGCACATTCTACTCAACGCTGAGAAAAAATATTCATCCGTTTTAAACATTTCTCTGAAGGGCCACAGTGAAACACGTTGTAGCTCAAAATCAAATGCTGTAAATGCTCTTGATAAACAAATAAAAGATATATTAAATAAGCTTTATGAAATATCTGGAGACAGTAGATGGATATGTCCCTTCCACACCATGTCCCATCCATACCATTAACCCCCTGGAGATTTTTCTTAAACTCGGAATTTTATAACGGACAAGAAAATATAGTCTATATATAGAAAAAATGCATAGTTTCAATGGAAATCAGCTCCAAAGTCTCTAAATTAACGCCATAATTTAACAACTTCGATATATTATGATGATCACACCAGTCTTATATTATAGAATTAAAATCGCATAGTTCAACACTGACGAGACAGTGAATAACATCAGGATCAAATGCCATAATTTAACATCATTCATATATTATCAAACATAGAAAATCTTATATTATAGAAATAAAATCATATTCTTCAAAACACGGTGGGACAATGAACAGAAGCTTTAATAAAATACTTAGAAAATTTTTTTTTAAAATATGAAAGCACTTTAAAGTGAAGGTCACACCACGTAGAAATTTTTATATAAAAATACTTGGAAAAAATCACATGGCATATTTAAAATATATTTTCAAATCATAAAATCCCCAAAATAAATTTCCCAAATTTTCCCAACTCAAAAATTTCCCAAAATTTAAAAAGTCCCAAAATTATTTTCCCCAAATTTTAAAAAGCCCAAAAAAACAAATTTTCCAAAGAAAAATTTTAAAAAGGTACAAAAATTAAAGTCTAATTTTTAAAATCATACACAAAACATGCATGTCCAAGTTATTCAAATGAAAGATTAAAATCATCAAACTACACGCCCGCCCGCCACCGTCTCAAATGGGCAGGCGCGGTAGTTTGTAAATTTTCACAATCAGCCAAACAGGGACTGGCGGATTAATTTTTCTTGTAACCAATCAAATTGTTTTATTTATAATACATCTCAATGGCAATAATATAAATATACCAACATTTCAACAATTAATTATAAATGACGCAAACAGCATTTATGATTGACATATTGAATGATATTGTCTCCAACAGAGAAACTAACAATGTGATTAATAATCTACAATTCCTTTTAATCGCACAGAAAAAATTATTCGAGGAAATATTTCATACTTTATTCGATAATGAAATTACATGGTCTCGAATTATTATAGGTTTCATGTGTATGAAACATATTTTAGAAAAATCGGGCTCAGACTTTGAAAATTATTTTCAATGGTTTGTAGAGGTATTATTTTGATTGATCAAATTGACATCATCATTATTTAGATTACTGAATCAAAAATTATGCCATTGGTCGATGCTCATGGTGGATGGATTATGATGATTAGACTAGCTAAAAAAGCAAGAGAATGATGCCATATGTGAAAAATTAAAGAATTTATTGAGACTATTGACTGGGTTAAGAGTTGTATATACATGTATAAAAGTGTATCAAAAACTATAATAATTCTTGGAAAATGTTGTTAATGTTTAAATAAAAGTATAAACAAAATTATTTTTCATTTTAAATAATTTTCAAACATATCAGAAAAAGGTAAAATATGATTTTTTAAATGTTTATTAATTTTTTATTAAGAATATATAACCAACTTCTTGATTGAAAAATTAGAGGAAATATCTAATGTAAAAATTAGAGAATTTATGAACGTTCCAGAGAAATTAAAATGGCCATATTCAGACGATGAAATTAACGAAGAAAATATGTCATATACCGATGAATCTGAAAATGTTTCCAAGCATGAAGATAATCATGAATGTAATGATTTACATAGAGAAGAAATTAAGTCATGTATAGAGAATTCTACAACTGATAAATCACCAAATAAACCTAAACAAGAAGATGAATCTAATGATTTTCCTAATTGTGTTGATCATATTGTTCAAGATATAATGAAAAGAAATTGTAAAAATCAATGTGATGATTATTAAATTTTAAAACCCTAGTTATTTTATTATATTATTATTTAAAGACCCAAACGCTAATAAAGATGTATTTAAAAATTTAAAATATACAATGTTCATCGTCAAACGTTTCTTCGGCTTTTATAATTTTCCAAATTAGCTTGGTTTGGTCTCTGCTTACATTATATCCTTGAATTAATACGGTGATCATACCGGTTATTTTACTCATCATATCCAAATCGCATTTAATAAACATATCTTCTTCATTGAATTCAATAATTTTGTTCATTCTCTGAAATAATTGTCAATTCAATTCAATTAACAACCAAATCAAGTAACAATCAATTCAAGCAACAACCAATGATGTATTGAATAAAATATTCCGTGTTATCATATTTCGTCTCGGTACATCTCCGATGAAATAATTATGGAAGCCGAAGATGTCCATAAAAAATGTTGGTTTTTTAAAATTTTTATTTTATATGTTAATAATAGTAGTGTTGGGTTTTTAATGTAAGTCGGTACTACGGTCTGACTCCTTTGTGTTCTTTTCAAAATAAATAAACGACCCAACACAAAATCTTTATTAACACTGATGCAGTTACACTTTTACACTTTTTATTAGTTTACTCACACTTGATACAATCAGGTTTTGTCTGCACTTTTCAATTTGCCAACAAATCTCACGCAGGGGTAGATCTTCCAACGGGAGATGTCCCTTTCTGGTACGTTCGATTTTTAAATTATTTATTTTCTACTAACTTTAATGTTTCCTTTTTCGCTCTCGTCAAACTTCTATTTTCTTTTCTTTGACCAACTGGCAGTTTTGTTTTCTTGCCAGTTGTTTTTATACCCACTTGGTAATTGACTTTATTTTTGCAAATTAGTTTGGGTCTAACTTCCCCCAGGCTTCCTCCTGTATGTCTAATTCAATTTAAGGAAATTGCCCCTTTTTCTTTGACGGCTCTTGTCACTTTTATTTTATTCGGCTAATTTAATTGCCTTCCCAAAATTGGATTTCTAATTCAGGTTTTCTCAAATCGCTCGGGTTTTCCATTGTCTCAGGTTTCCCATTAGCTCGGGTTCTCCATTAGCTCGGGTTTCCCATTAGCTCGGGTTCTCCATTAGTTAATTAATTATTGCTTTTTGTAATTTATTCCTTTTAGGGACCCCCCATTGATTTTATTTTATTATAGTTGAACTCGTCTCATTATTTAGCATCCGCCCATACCAGTTTCCCCCGGAAATTATTCATTTTTAAAATTTTTGATTTTTAATTAATATTTTGTACTTTAAATTTTATTTTGAATTTGGTGTTTTTATCGATTTTTAATTCATTTTTGTGCCTCTCCTCTTGAACCCCAACATATCTCCGCCTTTAATTTAGATTCGACCTCGAATCTGGATGTATATAATAAGTCCAATTTGTCATACAGTAATATTAATAATAATAATAATAATAATAATAATAATAATAATAATAATAATAATAATAATAATAATAATAATAATAATAATAATAATAATAATAATAATAATAATAATAATAATAATAATAATAATAATAATAATAATAATAATAATAATAATAATATCAATAGTAATTTCCTCTTTCATTACTCTTCCGGGTAAGAAATATTTCTCTATTGATTCATTGTATTTTTAATGTTGACTTCCTTTAATTAATTATTGAAAAACTTACAAAAATCTAATACCAAATAAAAGTCGTAGTACTTGGACTAAATGTATAACTCATCCTCTGATATCGATGACGTGAATGATATATATACACATACATACATATATATATATATATATATATATATATATATATATATATATATATATATATATATATATATATATATATATATATATATATATATATATATATATATATATATATATATATATATATATATATATATATATATATATATATATATATATATATATATATATATATATATATATATATATATATATATATATATATATATATATATATATATATATATATATATATATATATATATATATATATATCGTAATTTATTAATTATTTTTCTAAACAAAATTTATAATCATTACGGGTAAAAATTTTATATTAACAATAATATTTCAATTTATCGACCGAAATAAATGAATCTCCAAAAGAAATTTTCGACGTAATTGAAATTCCAAAAAGAAATTCTCGATGTAGTTGAATTTTATTTCATTTTGATTCGGCTATCGGCGAGCTCAAGTGGTCGATGTTGTGTTCCAACAAAAGAGAAGAATACCTGTAATATGCATTACTGTGGGTGGGTGTATCTGTTTGCTGTATGTTGTAATAATTTCAAATAAAATATCGCAATGGCATAATTTTGTCATTCGCATTCTGTGAGAATAAATCACAAGGGGGTAGTGGTGTGGAATGGACATATCCATCTACTGGCGACGTACGTTAAAAATTCATATAGAAAGATAATTTTATTTTTATGCTAATAATGATTGTGCCCGCATCCATAAAACGACACACAAGCAAATTCAACTCTCCATACAGTAGCTTGCCTACTGTATTTGGCCTAGCATATTTATTATGCTATTGTTATATTTTATTAATCAATTTTTGACTATATTGAGCAAAATAAATACAATTAATATAGCATTGCAAAAAAGAATAGTGAACATATCAAGATTATCAAAAATGATAGCAGGTCTTTTAAATGATTTTAAGCATTTGTGAGGTGACGTAGTTTATGGTTTCAACAAAATCAGAGATAAAGCTATAAAAATTTGTAAAGAAATTTGATTATATGTTCATCTCCTTCCAAAAAAGAAAAAAACTAAAAAACAACATGGTGAAAAAGCTGATGATGATTCTCATTCAATTAAACATAAAGATAAAATTAAGTATTTATATTTTAATGTATTGGATCTTATAACAAACCAGCTCACAGATACGTTTGATGATATGAATCACATATCTACATTATTTAAATTTTTGTCGAGAGTAAAGTTAATGTCTACATCCATGTTAAAATTAAATAAAGCAGTGAAAGCTCCTTGTTTGAAGTATTCAGAATTTGATTGCGGTAAGATGCTGAATGAAATCGAATGCTTTAAATTTCAAAGAGCGAAGCCGTTTAAAAATTTAAACTCTACATCATTTTGAAATTTTAAAGCAAATTGTAGCACATGATTTGTGTGAAACATTTCCAAATATTTATGTTGCTCTACGAATTTTACTAACACTTCCAGTAACTGTGGCTAGTGGAGAGAGACGTTTTTACCAAACTTAAGCTTATTAAAAATTACTTGCGTTCGGCAATGAATCAAGATTGCTTAAGTGTATTAGCTATATTGTCGAATATGATTTGTTTGATGAAACCAATTTTGATGGCATAATCAACGAATTTGCAAACATTAAAGCAAGAAAAATTAATTTAAAAAATTTGCTAGGCATTGAATTTGTTGAAATTACTGCATTTGTTAAAAATCAACAAATGTAATAATATTAAATTGAATAGTTATGTTGAATTTATAAAGAATTTATGTTATCGTTTATTCTTATAATAACATTTGAAATAGATCAAAATTAAAAATTGGAAGTTAATTTTTTAAATGATTTATATAGTTGTGATAGTAGGCGCCATTTTAAATGTTAGCCATAGGCACAGCAAACTCTAGATACGGCTGTCAATAATATAATATCGCACCTTTGACATTCAGATATACATTACATAATATTCAGTCATATTATTTCAAATAGGTATTATTTACAGTTATTCTACAAAATTTAAATTACTAAAATCTATTTTCAGTAATATATTGACGTCAATAATCGATACTACTTAAATTTATTTTTCAAAGTTATTTTTTGGAGACGTCACGATGACTGTACATACTTTTAATGCTAAGAGCCTGACCCTAACATATATTACGTTATCACTTTATTTAATTCCGTCTTGAGCGACTAATAACGAGTGGTTTAGTATTTGGAAAAGAAAAGGTATTTAATTTGTACCAAAGTAAATTAAATTAAATGAATTTTAGATCAAAATTAAATATCATTTAAACAATTAGTTGAATACAATTTGGATGAGTCTAATACGTTTGCTTGTGTGATTGTAGTTTTTTTCAACCAAAACCACTAATCATAAAATCTTGTATTTTTTCGCATCTTCGAATATCACTTCGTTTAAACATTCATTCATAAGTTAACGCATTCCACACAATCCTAATTTTGGGTCTAGAATTTAGTTTGAGCCCAACAATTATGTCGGTCTGAAGAACCCCCCGTGATCAGGCAATGACTAAAATCCATAATCGCGATATGTGTAATTCTCACTCTAAGAGCAGATATTTAACGAGTAGATCTTGGAGGAAACACATAGTGCTTTTTCACACAATATACATAACCACGTGATTTAGAGATTTCATAGATTTGCAAATGCGAAATTTATAATTGCCTGTTTGCTTCTTAAAATATAAAATCATTTGTAAACCATCGACGAACCGGATGTTAGGTAGATTTTTTGTCAAGGATCAAAAATAAGCCGAGAGATAAATGGAATTCCCACCAGGTTCGGCAGTAAAGTATTAATTTATTGAATTAATAGATGATATAATCCTGACTAAACGAAATATTATTGATAAATCACAAGCACATGGCAGTCTTATATTAGAAAAGAACCGAATAGAAGTCTCGTAGTCCATAAAACCCATAAACAATTCAGAATCTTCTAGATGTGAATAAAATATAGATTCTAATACATGCGATCAGTGGTGAGCTATGCATGTCCCTCGGTAGCTCGGCAGAGCCCCTTGTGAACTTTTTAAAAATTTTGCAAGCCCCTTGTTGTTCTTTCAACTGTGATTTTGCGCTTCATTTCAAATTAAAATTTCTATTGTTTTGGTAGTAAACATTTTTAAAACAATTTTAACGCATTTGTATACCAAAAAAAAATTTTCTGGACGCTTTTATATTTTACTAAAAAAGCAAATTCGGAAAAAAGCATTTTTTTCTGGACGAAAAACACCTAAATTTTTTTTAGCGAGCCCTTTGTTTTTTTTCACAGGTGCGATCTATCAAAGGTTAATTAATTTGAATACATACGACTTTCACTGCATAGGCTATTAGTACAAGCTACCAGTAGCGCCGACCGATTGAGCGGCAAGGATGATGGTCAGAATGTGTAATAAAAATTATGAGATTGCGAGAATGGAATGATTGTGGATTGCCCAGTTACGGTATATTTGATATTGCACCAAATTCCGGATGTTCCTATAGTAATCTGCATTACCCCAATTGTTTCAAATAACAGTAATTGATTCCAAATTCCTACGTTGTACCCCCCAACTGCATCCCAACATGCACCCAATTCCACTACACAACAAACTCCCACTCAAAAACGCACAACCCATCACCCACCAACTCTGAACTCTCGCATAACATTAAATATATTCAATTCTCCGATGACTCGGCCTCGCTATCTCCTCACCTACTCCAACAATATCTGAACCATGTTCCAAACTCTTAAAACTCTTCAGCCAAACTCCAAACCCCTAAGCAATATGAAAAGATTTTAAAACCAAACTCACCAAATTGTTTTACAATAAATTGGTGGATTTAATTTATATATTTTTTGTTTGATTTTGAAAATAAGTTGTATTTTCTAATATTTGAAATTTATCGAAAATCTGTGATCGGTTATTAACATTATTAACATGTATTGCAATAAATTATCGTTGTTAAGGCGATAATTATAAAGTAGGGCGACGAACTTTCTACGGTAAGCCCATAAGCCAAAGACGCATAAGTGCCTTAGTAGCCCTAGTTATAGGACTCACCTTTTGATGACAGTCACCCGCTAATGTCGCTTGAGAGAGAGTGATTAGTGAAAACAAAAACTTTATGTGTTGCGAAAAGGAGTTGGGGTAGATAAAGTTGATGATTGAATAGAAAGTTTTTTCTTTACCATATACTCAACACACGCATCATTTAATTAAAGTTGAACATGATCATGCTTGTTTTATCAAACGAAATTACACAACATTATCAATGAAAATTTAGCAAATAGCAAAATGAACCGGGTAAGCAGCTAAACGATTGATGTATTATTTACGTTACTACATTGGTGGTTTACAGTGCGCAATGAAAATTAACATTGTCTTTGAATATGAAACTGCACGTGCACATATAAAAAGTAAGTAAATTATTATTTTGGATTTTTAGTGGAAAGAACATTAATATCTTTAATTTTTTATTAAAATCGAAAAACTTAAAGTTATTTCTAATTGACAGTAAATGAAAACCTATAAAAACAGAAATGGAAACTGAAAGACAGAAGATGAGACTTAGAATTTGTGGGAAATGAGAATCAGAGATAAATAAAACGAACAAAGAAAGAAAAGAGGCTTGTCTACTAAATTGAAGCGATTAGTTATAATCAAATTAATTAAGTCATCCGAGTGGAAGTGAGAAAGCATTCAGACCAATTTTTACCAATAGTCAGTTTATCAGCAATAATTGAGTGGTCGTGTATCAGAAATTGTTAAAAAGTGTTATTCCTCAAGAAGTGTTGTAAAATAATCATTCAATAACAATTGATATTGGTCCTGAAAATTTGGTGTCGTGGTAATTGTATAATCGTTTGTGCTAATCAATAAAGGTTTATAGTTTGGAATTCGTTATTGTTGTTTCCAGATAAAACACTCTTGGATTCAGATCAATAATTGCTAATTTTATATTTCAACGACAACCCCAACACTTTGTAAATTAAGTCATCCGAGTGGAAGTGAGAAAGCATTCAGACCAAGAATTCAGACTTTGTAAGTTCTTTTGATTTTTAAAATATACTTAGAATAGTACATGGATGCCAAAAGTGCGGCCAGTTTTACTTTATTTCGTTACACGTTGTTTTGAGATAAGTACAATGGATTTATGATTTCCAAAAATCCATATTTTCTCGTTATCCCCCATAAACAAATTTGATATAGAAAAAGTTTAAGATAAAATCGATTTTCAATTTGCGAAAATTGACATTAGCTTAATTCTATTTTGAAAGTTATATTTTAAATTTTTATTGAATAAAGAAATATTTGGAATTGTTTATACTTGTGATATTTAATTAAATCTGACAATTGTAAGGTTGAATTATATATTGATATTCAAATAAAATAATAAATAATAAATAAATTTATGGTTTGTAGATAACAATGAATGAGAAAAACGCAAATTGAAAGATGAAAACCGTTCATTTCAAGAATCTTGGAACAACGACTTCATTGTTGAACCAAAGGGTCTTGGTGTTATATGCTTGATTTGTGATGCAGTTATTATTCTCAAAGGATATCATATTAAAGAACATTTCTCAAATAAACAAAAACAAAAATATGACAAACGAGTCAAGGGAAATATTTTTATAAATGAGTAGACAATTCTACAATCGCATTAATGGATCGATTAGAAAGAAAATCACCGGTTAGTAGTAGCTATGTCTGAGAGGTAAGCTGAGTGATGCAAATGAATCAAATGTAACTGACATGAAATTTGGCGAAGGATTTTTTTATCTCTATTATTTTGATAAAAATTTTCCTTTTAAATTGTTTATAAATGTCACAACTCACAGGGTAAAATCAAACAGCTATTAATGGGAACTTAGTGGGAAAATATGATTGTGGTAAAACCAGTATTTTTATTTTTCTTTTTTTAGTATTGTGTTTTATATTTCAATTTTGTAACAATGTCTTAATATTTAATGTCTTGCAATTAAAAAGAATTTTTTGTTTCCATAATAATCGTTGTTGCGGTGATTATATTGTAAATCTAACTATTTAATTCTTGTGATTTATCGATATAATTTGACTTATTATTGTTATCGTTGAAATTCTATTTGATAAATATATGTATAAACAATATATGCTTTTATATATAAAAGCATATATATATATATATATATATATATATATATATATATATATATATATATATATATATATATATATATATATATATATATATATATATATATATATATATATATATATATATATATATATATATATATATATATATATATATATATATATATATATTGTTTATACATACTTTTATTTATTTGAGTAGCTCCCCATAGGGTTCTTAATACAAACGTAACATTTTAATTTTTCAGATTAATTTTATATTTTAATTGCTCTATGAATTAATTAATTATTGATTTTATGGGTTTTAATTATTTTAAATTATATTTAAAATTTTTATTTAGTTAAACTTATTATTTATTATTCATTTAGATTTTATTTAGTTCATGTCTTATTATTTATCTATTAATTTGCAAAAAAAGCAAAACAATTGAGGATAATTAAATTTTTATTGATTTATTACAATATTTATAATTTTAGATCCTTTTTTATATTTTGCAACAACTTTTATTAGCTCCAATTCTTCTCCATCGACAGTTATTGTCTTCTTCACTGCGATGCCTTTGTCTATTGTTTGCGTTTCTCTTTCCTGGTTAGGTTTCCGTTTTGCGGTCTTTTTCGTCCGCAAAATATTGTTTCTTACCATATTAAACTCCTGGATTATTACTTCTGCTATCTCATTATAACTTCTTAAATTCTTAAATTAGTTGACTTGATTATATGTTCTAATATCATTCTAATGTTGTCTCTTGACTCGGATATTAGAACAATGTCATCAGCATACGCCAATATGCTGACATTGTATGCTGACAGATCCGATGACAACGCTAAACATTTTCAGTAAAAGTCCTCGGAGCTTAGTAGAATTACTCTATATAACATTCACTAGCACTGGGGCAGAAATCAATAAGTTTTTAATTGTAAAACATCTTTTATCTTATTTTGCAGGAACCATTGAAATGTCCAAGGATCTCCAAATCGCATGCTGGGATTGTGTTAGGCACATAATAAGAGATGTGAGCCTGCGGAGGACGAAAATAAAATACGCAGCTCGCTGGCCTTCGGCCGACTCCCAGTAAATGTGACCCATAACGATAATAATGTTAATAATAATCCAATTCTGAGCAAACGCAGTTCGCCGTCCTCGGGCTGTCTCACCTGAAAATGTGACCTTAGAAAATAATAATAATATTACCAGGAATCCGAATCTGAGCAAATATAGCTCGCATACCTCCAACCGATCACCAGTAAATAAGAAAATTAAATTAGCTCTAACCAAAATTCCCACACCGACCAAAATTAGTGATAAAAAAGACTATTTCTAACCTTAACCATATAGGAAACGAATTTTTTACTGAAATTGAGAATATTTTTAATAAATTAGATAACCATCCAAATGTCATTATGAATATTTTTAAAACGCTATTTGATGACCTGAACCAAAAATATATTGAACTGATTAATATCCTTAATCCGACTAAACCACCTCGACCACCGCCTTTTCCAACTACTATCAAATCAAAAAAATCATATTAATCTCTACAATCTCTATAATTTAAGCAAAACGTTATTTATTGACATCCATAAAAACCTGAAAAATAATCCTAAACATATTAATTTTAATATTGTTGATGACTTTTTCTTCATTCTAAAATACAAACAGGAAAAACTTAGGAAATCCCTGTTTCAACCATTGACCACAGACGTTAAAACTAAGTACCATTCTAATAAGCGCGATAACATAGATAACTGTCCAAAAACACGAAAATCTGAACAACCCCCCACATCCCTGTCAGCTCAAAAAAAGCCTTTAACAGATTTAAAAACTTCTTGTTCTGGAAATACGCTGAATGATGTACTAAGAGTAATATATCAGATCTCATATCTTCCAAATTCCTACCTCATGACATTGAAGAAGGTGTTTATACCCAATACATAAGAGAGTGCTTACCAATTCGAATAATAGCTGTCAATAATCTTATATTCCACCATCATGGAACAGTAGCAACATGATGTAATTCATGGGTGTCATGATGTGAGAACGATCATGAGGGGTCTGACTAGCGGTTGACACAAATGGTTTGCCTTGATTGATTGACCTTCATCCCCTAGTAGAGAATGAATGTGTGTTGACTTAGTCGACAACCCAACACAGGTATGGAAAAAATGATTTATCACAAGTGTCGAACAAGTAGAGACTATAAAAGGAAAGGTTTTCTTAATGAAATCAGAGAAAAATTAGTGGTCGAAGAAAAAATTTAAATGATAGTCCAGAAATAATTCGGAATTAGAGAAATTAAAAGCGAGAAATTAGAAATTGGAACTAAACGGTGTCACAAAACTGAGTTCAATAAGAAAGGTTTAAAGTATACTGAATAAAGTCAGGTCAAAGCAAAAGAGAATTCAGTAATAGGGAATTATACGAGTAGATGTATTCCTCACGTAGTGATGTAATAAGCTCTATGTAATTTCCTATTTGAGTATTGTATTGATCTTGTTGTTATAATTCGTGTAATCAATTGTGGTAATCAATGAAGGTCTATATTTTTTTAGAATAGTTATTTTGTGAATCAAATAAAGCACGCTTCTGAGTCAGAGATTTGAGTTCAAGAAACCTTTAAATAATACCACCAATCCAATAACCCAACAGATCTATAGAAAACAAATATCAATTACAATAAAGTTAATCAATTATATAATTGATATTTGTTTTCTATAGATTTATAAAATTTAATTGATGTAAAATTTAACAATCAATGAACTATTAAAAAATTTATTTATATTATATATTCATTCGATTCAGTAAAACGATAATAAAACTTATTCCATAAAAGTTATAATTAAATGCCTACTTTATCCTTGTTCAAATAAGCACTTTATCCGACTTCTTTCGTTTGAAATTAGTTTGTCGACATTGATAACTATTTTAAAAATCAAATAAAAAATTCAAAAGAATATGAATCATAATGATTCAAATCCAACAAAGATTCAAATTCACTATTTTGAAAAATAATGCACTAATTAAATTGTTTAAATAATCATTAAATAAGGACTTTTTGTAAATTTGTAAAAATATTATTTTTATAAAAGTAATATTCTAATATTTCCAAATAAAAAACTTATTTCAAGCTGTTTAAATTGTTTGTGCAATTAAAATAACCAAAAAAAAATAAACCACAAAATTGTTTAAATAATTCTTTAATAAAAAATTGTGACTTTTACTTAATCAATATTACTAAAAAATTGTAATTTTCACTTATTTAACTGTAAAATTTTTTTAATATGATTATAGATAATATACAACCATAAATATTTCAGGCAATGAATAAAAATGAAGAAAAATTGTCAAATATGTCTTTCACTACTACAGGATTTAATTTTGAAATTCCCAATAAATCTGAAACAACCAATGAAAACAATAATCTTACTGTTTCCGGAACAATCAAATTTGGTTTACAAAATAAAGATATAAAGAAAAATAAATTGGACATTTTTCATGACGATGAAGATTCTCCAACTTCACCTGAAATTTTATTGAAAAAGAATTTGCCAAATATCAATGCGATGTATAACAAAAAATTTATTATAAAAAAGAAACAAGAAAATACTAGTGATGTAAAAGAATCAAGACCAGATGATAACAAACCCAGACAAAAATGTGATTCCTATAGTGATAAAATCGATAATAAATCATTGATCAAAGTCTCTGATAATTCTAAAAAGGAAAAAAATATATCTAAAAATAATAAATCTCATATTAGGGACAAAGATATATCAAAAGAGAAGAAAGAGAGCGCAATTTCTTCAATAGATCATTTAGAAAATGAAAAGAATAAAATCAATAAACCAAAATACTCTTTCAATGAAAATTCTAGAACTTTACATAACAGAGATTTTTCACAGCGAAAAAGACAAGGAAATAGTTCACCTAATAGATCGAAGAATTTGATATATTCGCCAGATGTTAAGAAGAAAGCCACTGATATAAGGTCATACAGAAAAACAGATACTCCTCCCAAGGAACTAAAAAAATGTGATATTTTAAATAAAAAACGATACAGTTCACCAATATTAAAACAAGGAGAAATGCCGAAAACATCAAGAAACAGATATACTTCACCAAAGCATACCGATGATACTGTAAATACTCTCAATAAATTTGTTAACAGAGATCGTCAAAAAACGTCTAACATGGAAAATCGATCATTGAAAAATTGTTCCCAGTATAATTTATCTTCAAATTCAAGAAATAGAAATATTTCTCCTAACATGAAATATAAAGATAGATCACCTAGAAATCGTAACAGTCATTCAAACTCATCCAATAGTTTTGAAAATTTCGATAAATCAATAACAAAAAATAAAAGAAATACATTTGAAATCACAAGAGAATCGAACGGATCAAATAAAGATTCCAATGGTTATCATGTAAATCGATCGCGGAAATTTAACTACTATGACGAAAAGTTCATTCGACCGCGAACACCAGATCAAATTAAATCAAATAACCTGTTTTCAAAACACAAAAAAACTATTGATCGATTTCCAATAAAATTAAAAGAAAAGAATTCCTGTTACCGTCGAAACTTATTGAATAATAAAAGACGTTTTAAAAAATATAATACATGTAAAATTAACAATAGATTTGTCAATAGACATAGAAAAGAACAGCCGATCGATACAAAAGAGAAACATAATTTATCAGGAGGTTCTGAAAATCGGATAGGAAAGGAATCAAATATCGATATGAAGATTGCAGGAGGAAATGATCCATTACAAGATTATAATATAACAGTCGATAGAGGAGAGTTGAAAACCTCAACTGGAAACGCACCCAATCCCATGTGCAATCAATCAGATTCCAATCAACCAAAGAAAGATTTCCGAAGAATTGACGGGACAAATTCAGAATCAGAAAATAGAAATGCCTCACATAATAACCAATCAAAAGAAAGGTACAGTTTAACAGACCCTAAAAGAAATTTCTCCAAGATCAAACAACATAGAATGATCAGAAATTACAATTTGAATACACCATTCTCATCGGAATCGGAATCAGAAACCCCTGTCAAATCGGAAGTTGTCGATACTCACCAAAGTCAACCGAAAAATCTTAAATACACCAGTGTTGGAAAGGTTATTGATATTAATGACTATGTAAAAGCTTCAAGTTATACCGAAAGCGACAAGGAAATTTCAGGAGACGATAATGATAGTTCAAGCACCGGTAGCGACAAAACAACGAGTATGCGATTAGATATACTTGAAGACAGTTTTTCAAATGTGAATGTTGATAAGGAAAATCAAAGAATGTATCCACTTGTATATGAAATTTATGAAGACGATGAACTCAAAGATATTGATCCAGCAATGTTGGCAAGCATATCAGAAAACAGAAAGAGAATTCTTAATAATAAGTTTACGTCAATAAGAAATAAAAAATTCTTTATAAAATTTCAGCAATTGATTTATGAAGCTTTAAAACGCAAATTTCCAGGAGTTTCTTATGATGCTGACACTCAGATATTTCATTTTGACATGAAAATCATACCAGATTGTGTTGTAATAGAAATGGAAAGATTAGTTGAAAAACACTTCAGAAGTCAATATTAGTTTTCGTTTATTCATGTTTCTTTTAATAAATATTACTTTTCATATTTCTATATATTAAAATATAGTTATCGTAAAATTTTTGTTATTGCTTTCATAAAGACTTTTGTTAAATTTCATTATCCAATTGAATCAATGTAAAATTAAATAACGAATTTATTAATTTGAAATTTGTATTCATTTTACATAACAAAACTTACTAGCAAAAGCTTTTGGAATACTAAATAAGAATTTAATAAGTAGCGTACGAAATCTTAAATAATTACTTGAAATGATGCAATAATTTCTTGCAGTAAAAAGAAATTACAAATACCAATTTTTTACTTATCATAAAGCAAATATTTAAACAAGATTTTTGAATTTCTAAAAAAAAGTTTCTTCGGATAATGAAATAACAATTCTTCGAATTTGAAATATTTTAACATTTAAAGCAAAATGAATTATGGAATGTGATTGATATCACATACTGTAAATTATTTTTTGGGATTATATAAGATCAGTAAAATACTTCTTTATTCCCCTCAAATCAACTTTGTAATATACCATATTTTGATATATTGTACTTAATTTATGAGTAGGTGCAAAAGTATAAAATAAAAAGTAGATATAAAGGAAATGGCAAAAAAATAATTTTAAAAACAATTAATTCAATAAGATACAATCTTAATGTTGGGATAGAATGGATCATTGAGAGCTTGTTTAAATGAGCTGGAGACACTAGTATGGTAACCGCACCAAGTCGAATTAAATCTATTATTATACACCAAATAATACAAAATAAAGCCCACAACCGACAATTCTGGTGGAAGGATCGGAACAACCAGATTTACAACGGAACTGATAAAACAAGATGATCATGTGATCACCGAAGATCTGAAACTACGAATAAAGTAATATCTTGTAGAACTAAAAAGCAGCTAAGCCCAGAATGTCAAGGAAATCCAACCAAAAGGAAAATAAAGAAGTGGAAAAAAATTTCAAAATAATGAACTAAAAGCGAAATCAGAACCAGAAGCGCAGAAGGTGGAAAAGCAAGCACTAACTAACCACCAAGAATCCCAAGATTGATTGAGATAGTCTGGGTAGGCAGCGCAATAACAAGTGCAATGGCTGTATTAATAGTAGTCGGAGCCATAAAAGCAATAAAGTATTACAAAAGCCTAATCGACAAGACTGACCAAACACGATACGATTTGAGTATAAATTAAATATAAATTAAACGTAAAAATCAAATAGGGAAAGTGTAAAGAATTTGTTCAGATTAAAATTTAAATGTGGGAAGAAGCCTGGAAGGCACAGTGATGTCCGAATCTAACATAGTTATAATTAAGGGTTTTGACTGTATATAATGTAAAGTATATAAATATGTGTGTATAAGCGTGGTATTTCTAGTATATACAGTCAAATCTTGTTACTATGCCACCTCGATACTATGCCACTCGCTATTATGCCTATATTATGTAACTGTCAAAAGGCATGGGTTTTAAAAGCCTATGTTTTTGTACAACGCTCGATTATCACACAAGTCCCAAAGGTAAAGCGATAAATTAGGTTGCTAAGCTATTTGAAGAAATATTGTGTGAAAGTGATGGAAGACTTAGCCAGCAGAAACTTAGAGTGATGGTTTGTCTTGATAACTTTGCTGGCAACCCTCTCGAGCTCTAGCTGAACAAAATTCCCACCCAACATGACAGCCAACTCGCAACCAATGGATCAAGGAATCTTAAAAATCCTCAAATGCCACTACAAGAAGTTCCTGCTGTGTCGCCGACTTGAGGTCATGGATGCAGGAAAGGAGTTTAAGTTTACCTTACTAGATTTGACTGTAACTTGAAATAAATTAATAAAATATGAACAACAAGCTCAACTTATGTATATATAAAATTTAAGAAAAAGAAAATGGATTCGAAAATACCAGAAATTGATAATACAATAACAACTGTCAAGATAGGAACGAAACATTGTGGAGTATTAGCGTAGGTTATGACTGAAATTCAAGAGTAAGGAGATACAATGCAGAAAATTTGAACAGAAGGTTTGAGTATGTAAAAATAATAGAAGCGCAGAACACACGGATAGAACTGATGCAATTAGAGATTGGTCTTTTGAGACACCAAAATCAATTGATGCAAAAGAGGAAGCAGAGTATGATTGGACAGATTAGTTAATCAACCGAGAAGGAGGAAAGACAGGAATCTGATGCTTCAAATTAGCTATGTGTAAAAATAGAGAATTAAATTGTATAAATATGTACAAAGTTATAAAGCAAAAACTTATTTGTAGAACATGTTCAAAAGAAAACCGAAATCAACTAAATCATCAAAGTCCTCCAACAGCAACCTCAAATCAAAATCGATGGATAAGAAAGATGAAAACATTAATAGAATGGCTTAAGTTGCTAACAGAAGAACTATTAGAGACAAGATAAGGATTTGAAGTGATAAGAACCCGCATGATAGAAAAAACTACCATATTTGAAATTTTTCAAACAGAAATAATAAATAAGTAGTAGGATTGGAGCCCGCCAGATCAGGAGCCCGCCAGATCACATACCCCCTCCCCCCCCCCCCCCGAGAAAAAAAATTTTTTTTAAAATAAAAGGTCAAGGTCAAGGTCATTTAATTTTTAAATTAAATTTTTTGTTTTAATTAAGTGATCTGGCGGGCTCCTACTTTTTTTCATCCCAAACATTAATGTTCCCACCAACGGATTTTATTGGACGATACCTCATCTTAAAGCCCAGTCCAAGACCTTTCGAATGAGCTATAGGTATCTTATATATCTTTAATAGTTTTAATGTTATTAACAATTGATGACCACCATCTTTTCAACGTTAAATTATTATTATTATTCAAAATATTATTAAGTGATCCAGCGGGCTCACACTTTTTTTCATCCCAAACATTAATGTTCCCACCAACGGATTTTATTGGACGATACCTCATCTTAAAGCCCAGTCCAAGACCTTTCGAATGAGCTATTAAAGGTATCATCATCATTAATATTAACAAAGAGAATGACTCCCCCCAATGACTCACCCAACGATGCCTAATATTTTTAGAACGATGCCTATTATTTTTAGAACGATGCCTAATATTTTTAGAATGATGCCTAATATTTTTAGAATGATTACGTCATAATTTTAGAATGATGCCTAATATTTTTAGAACGATGCCTAATATTTTTAGAATGATTACGTCATAATTTTAGAACGATGCCTAATATTTTTAGAACGATTACGTCATAATTTTAGAATGATGCCTAATATTTTTAGAATGGTGCCTAATATTTTTAGAACGATTACGTCATATTTTTAGAACGATGCCTAATATTTTTAGAATGGTACCTATTATTTTTAGAATGATTACGTCATAATTTTAGAACGATGCCTAATATTTTTAGAACGATGCCTAATATTTTTAGAACGATGATTCATACGATGACTCATCATATTTTTAGAACTAATATTTTTAGAACGATGCCTAATATTTTTAGAATGGTGCCTAATATTTTTAGAATGATTACGTCATAATTTTAGAACGATGCCTAATATTTTTAGAACGATGCCTAATATTTTTAGAACGATGCCTAATATTTTTAGAATGATGCCTAATATTTTTAGAACGATTACGTCATAATTTTAGAATGATGCCTAATATTTTTAGAACTATTACGTAATCAATGCCTAATATTTTTAGAACTATTACGTAATTTTTTTTTTAAATTAAGTGATCTGGCGAGCTCATACTTTTTTTCATCCCAAACATTAATGTTCCCACCAACGGATTTTATTGGACGATACCTCATCTTAAAGCCCAGTCCAAGACCTTTCGAATGAGCTATAGGTATCTTATATATCTTTAATAGTTTTAATGTTATTAACATTTGATGACCACCATCTTTTCAACGTTAAATTATTTTTCAAAATATTATTAAGTGATCTGGCGGGCTCACACTTTTATTCATCCCAAAAATTAATGTTCCCGCCAACAGATTTTATTGAACGATACCTCATCTTAAAGCTTAGTCCAAGACCTTTCGAATGAGCTATTGAAGGTATCATCATCATTAATATTAACAAAGAGAATGACTCACCCAACGATGCCTAATAATTTTAGAATGATGCCTCGTATTCTTAGAATGATGCCTAATATTTTTAGAACGATGCCAAATATTTTTAGAATGATGCTCGTATTAATATGCTATATTTTAGAACGATTACGTCATAATTTTAGAATGATGCCTGATATTTTTAGAACGATTACGTCATAATTTTAGAATGACTCACCTAATGACTCACCCAACGATGCCTAATATTTTTAGAATGATGACTCATACAATGACTCATCACATTTTTAGAACGATGACTCATACGATGACTCATCATATTTTTAGAACTAATAGTTTTAGAACGATGCCACATATTTTAGAACTATTACGTAATCGAAGCCTAATATTTTTAGAACTAATAATTTTGTTTTAATTATCGATTACATAATAATTTAATTTTGTTTAAATCGTTGATTATATAATTTGTTTAAATCATTGATTATATAATTTCTTGTTTTAATTATCGAATACGTAATAATATAATTTGTTTAAATCGTTGATTACATATTATTATTTTTTAATTTTCAATATTTTCTTTTAAAATATTAACGCCCGTGTGGAAGATGTTATTTTCAAAATTATTATTATTATTATTATTATTATTATTATTATTATTTTATTATTATTATTATTATTATTATTATTCTTATTATTTGCAATTATTCATAAAACTTAATTTGTACATCAATTTCATGATTTTCAACATTTTCATCATTTGCATGAATATTTTAATATTTTTCAATATTTTTCAATATTTCTTTACTATTATTATTAAATTATTATTTTTACAGTTATTTTGAAAGTTTTTCATCTTATTATTATTATTAATATTTTCAAAGTTATTTTCAAAGAATTATTATTATTATTTGCAAAGTTCTAATTATTATTTTTTTTTAGAAGTTTCATTATTATTATTTACTTACATATTCATAAAACTTAATTTCTACGTCAATTTCAGGATTTTCAACATTTTCATCATTTGCATTTTTTAATAATTATCAATTTTTTCATAATTTTCTACATTTTCAATATTTTCACGATTTTCAACATTTTCATGATTATTTCAGGAACTTTTTCATCAAATATTGTTCAAAGTATTATTTTCAAAGAATTATTTTCAAAGTTTTAATCAATATTATTATTATTAATATTATTATTATATATACTCCGAGTTTATCCGACAAGATATTCTGTCCCCCTATGGGTATTGGTCACAAGGGTACTACTCACAATCAACATGTCGCAAATTATTTTCAAATACAATTTCAAAGTATTATTATTATTATTATTATTATTATTATTATTATTATTATTATTATTATTATTATTATTATTATTGCAAATATTAGTCAAAAACATAAAATATTTTTACACATACACACACAACCCATTAACAATTATTATTATCAATATTAGTGAAAACCTAAATATTTTTTATACAACCCATTAAACTTTATTATTATTATTATTATTATTATAATTAGTCAAAAACCTAAAATAATTTTTACACACTAAGTTATGGGGTAGAGAATTATTATATGTTTGCAATATTCTGTGTTTGCCTTCACGGGAAGTTGACAATAATTTTACACACACATTCTATATACACATACCTTGTTTAACATGGGTGTATATACTCCTAGTCTATCCGACAAAATATTCTGTCCCCCTATGGGTATTGCTCATATGGGTACTAGTCACACTCAACATATCGCAAGGGTTTTCGAGTTTAAAGCATATTATGGTTTATTAAGGTTAGTAAATAAAACTTATAACACCTACTATTTTTAATAATATTTAAACGATAAAAATCAAGACAAGAGAGGACAAGGCAAAGTTTATGCATTTAGTATTGCCAGGCCTAATGAGCAGTGACCAAATATCTGTGCCTGAAAGACACGGTGGATATTTGTTCGCGTCCACAAGGGTCGTCTGTGCCTCCCCCAAGTGGGGTCAGAAGAACCTGGGCATTATAGCTTTCCGTACGGAACATTACGCCTAGCATGGGTAGTCAACTACCAGCACATTCGAAACGTATAATTTCAAAATACATGCGTCATTGGCACTATAACCAAATTAATTAATGTTTTCACTAACACAAATATATATTTACAGAGGCCTCCCACTAGTTAGATTACAACCGCCCACCACGACGATCAGCTTGTAAATATATATTAATTAAGGGATAAAGAGGACCCACCCAACCCTATTATATTTAATTTACAAATTTTTCTCGCTCTTCTGCTGGTAATCTATCTCAAAATTATCATCTCCATCAGGCCATTTGGAATACATCTTGCGAATTGGACATATTTCTTAGTTTCTGATGTGGTGTCAACTATCATTGCTAAAATTTATATTGATTTAAAAGCAATTAACTTACATTATCTAACATTTTATCATCACAGGCTTGATAAATTAGGCAACTGGTATTTGTGGTATACTTTTTCAATGTCATTTCCCACCATAAAACACAGATACCTAAATATAATATATATATTTTAAAGAATTAATTCATATCTTACATTAATAATAATATTCTTCAGGTATGACGATATCTAATTGCTAAAACATCGGTTTTTCCCATTTTTCTTGACATTCGTTGAAAGAAAGTTTACATAATTTAAGTCTGATAATTCATGTTGAAGGACACCCACAATCAGCTAATTCATTTAAAAAATCCGGAACTATAACTCCTTTAGTGTTTCACCATTTTGTCTGGTTCATTTTCTTCTATAATTCATGTTTTAATAAGAAATTTCTAAATCCTGAACATAAGTCATTTAGTGTTTCACCTATTTTGTCTGGTTCATCTTCTTCATAATCATATAATTCATGTTTTAATAAGAAATCTCTAAATCCAGAACATAAGTCTTTTAGTGTTTCACCATTTTGTCTGACTCATCTTCTTCATAATCATATAATTCATTTTCTTCATTACTAAGTAAAATAATTAAAATATTGTAGTAAATTCTTTATTTACTTACTTTATGGATACTAAAACGAAAGAAATAAAGTTATATCATAATTATATTTAATTAATTTAAATTTAAATAATTTAAATTTAGTATTTAAACATATTTAAACAATTTAGTTATTTAAGCATATTTAAACATTATTATATAGTATAACTTTATAAAATATTATAATTTTATGAATTCTAAATTTATTAATAAATACAGTATAATTTTATATAATATTATGTATTGTAAATTTAATATATCCTTCATTTAATTTTTTAAATTCAAAAAATTATAATGAAGATTCTTTGAATTAAAAAATATTCTGTTAGTATTTCCAGGCAGAAAACAACGAATTCAATAATTAAAATCTTAATTTTCATGTTGTTAGGGTTGTGGTCAGAAGTTAATCGCCATCTATTCGTTTGTTCTCAATTTCGCTCATTTTTGTTCAAATCATTCAGGTGAGTTGTTATCTGGAAAGTTTCTTTGAGCTCTGTTTTGTTAAAACACTCACGGTATTTTTGAGGGACGTGACACTGGAAATAAATTAACAATCCATACATGTTGTTGGTCTGAGCTGTCGATTTATTTAGAAATAGACATATTAAAAACATTTACGGTATCATTCAGTAAAATAATATAGTATTTTTGAGTATTTTTTAGTTGATTTATAAATAACAGTATTTTGATATATCAATAAAGACCATATACTCCTAGTTTATCCGACAAAATATTCTGTCCCCCTATGGGTATTGCTAGCAAGGGTACTGGTCACATTCAACATGTCGCAAAGGTATATTAATCATTTAGAAATTCTTAGGTAATTTAGTGAGATGATCGTGAATATTTTAAATGTAACTTTACACTTATGTCGAGCGACTAATTTATTGGTTAACTTTGTAGTCATTTAAAGCAAAAATTAATTTATTCATCTAATGTTCGTTACAATAGTTAATAATATGAGAAAACATGGTCATTATTCATTGATAATTTTAAATTCTTTATCATTTGGAGTAAATTTGTTTGAGGCAAAAATAATTAAAGGAGTCATAATAGAAATATGGTTATCATTTATCCAATTAAGGGGCTTATTAGTTAGAAATATATATTAAAAAGTAACAATTATTTTCTAATTTAATTAGATGATCATTAGACGTAATATATCTTTGCGAGAAATTTAAGATGTTTGAGTAACCAAAACATGGATATTTTGTACGATAAATTTATGAATATTGGTTAATTTAGTCATTAAAATAATAATATAATAAGGTAATTTAGGAAAATATCATTTATCCATCCGATAACAATATTCCTTCAATAGATATTCAACCGATTTAATTTCTAATTAAAATCATAAATTTCCTTCAAAGATCATTTTTCTTTAGTTGTTTTCCAATTCTTTTAAGTTAATATTTCTCAAGCTTTGTCAACGATATCCCCAAAATGAATAAAATAACTTCTTAAATAAAAATAATTTAAAGCAATAACCATTGATATCAATTAATTCTAAAGATTTCAAATTTCTCATTGTCAAAAACAAGTAAATTGATCATTAACCATTAATAAAACCGTGGATAATTAATTAAAACTGGTTCTGAAACATAAATTACTGTGCAACCTCTAAAACGATATAATTTCACAGGAACTATTCACAGCTGACTATTTCCCTTCAAAATTTGATATTTTACCAATAAGAATATATAAATATTCAAAACATTAACCGATCCCTCACCAAATATTTCTAGCATTTTAAAAACCCCCTTAAAAATCATATATTACCATCTTAACCTTCACTAAATCCAACCGAATATAATTTCACCCACTTGAGCCCTTTAATATATCTTAAAATCCATAGAAATTCTTCAAAATATGAATTTTATTTAATTGTTACAAACATTCTTCCATTGAAATAATTTAGTAGCTAAATTCAAAGACCTCAGTAAAAGATCAAAATTCGCTAAAATGAATATTTCCTACAAATATTTCACCACATTCACCATCAAATATCTAATTAGAGATGAAATATATTGATAGATCATCGATTCGGCTAATTATAGCCATTATAAAATGATATATCTTTCAAACTAAATCACAAATTTCAGTATATTTTACATTAATTTTCAAGTAGATTTCAAATATATCATCATCATGATAAAATTAGTTGGTTTCAACTTTAGATTTTCAATATTTTAAAGTATCATCAATGTGTAAATATTCTTAGAAAAATATATTGATATATTGTTAATTTTATCTCTGTGTTATCTTTCGATTTTACGCTGCTTACCATTTTAGAATAAGATTTTTTATTAAAATTTGTGTTAATTTGACTGATTCAATTTGATGGAGTTATAGTTAATTCGTTTTATTATATATACTCTGAGTTTATCCGACAACATATTTTCTCCCTCTATGGGTACTGCTTGTAAGGGTATTGGTCGTAAGGGTACTGATCGTAAAGGTACTGCTGTGTTTTATTTAGGCAAATATTTGGTTATTATTTGGCGTTAAATTCATTGGTAATTTTTTAGAGTTAGCGGGATTTTACCAACATTTTTTTTTGTGAATTTCATGTTAATTGAAAGAATATTTAAGGCTTAGTGTTAATTCTAAGATAAATTTAATTAATTTCTTGATAATTTGCTATATTTTATTGACTTGTTTTTAAATTTTAAATAAAAATTAATTTTTAATGATGTTAATAATCAAGTGATAGGATAAATTTTGATGATAATGACTTTGTAATGATATTGAATTTGACTAAATTAATATATCAATATATTTTTCTAAGAATATTTACACATTGATGATACTTTAAAATATTGAAAATCTAAAGTTGAAACCAACTAATTTTATCATGATGATGATATATTTGAAATCTACTTGAAAATTAATGTAAAATATACTGAAATTTGTGATTTAGTTTGAAAGATATATCATTTTATAATGGCTATAATTAGCCGAATCGATGATCTATCAATATATTTCATCTCTAATTAGATATTTGATGGTGAATGTGGTGAAATATTTGTAGGAAATATTCATTTTAGCGAATTTTGATCTTTTACTGAGGTCTTTGAATTTAGCTACTAAATTATTTCAATGGAAGAATGTTTGTAACAATTAAATAAAATTCATATTTTGAAGAATTTCTATGGATTTTAAGATATATTAAAGGGCTCAAGTGGGTGAAATTATATTCGGTTGGATTTAGTGAAGGTTAAGATGGTAATATATGATTTTTAAGGGGGTTTTTAAAATGCTAGAAATATTTGGTGAGGGATCGGTTAATGTTTTGAATATTTATATATTCTTATTGGTAAAATATCAAATTTTGAAGGGAAATAGTCAGCTGTGAATAGTTCCTGTGAAATTATATCGTTTTAGAGGTTGCACAGTAATTTATGTTTCAGAACCAGTTTTAATTAATTATCCACGGTTTTATTAATGGTTAATGATCAATTTACTTGTTTTTGACAATGAGAAATTTGAAATCTTTAGAATTAATTGATATCAATGGTTATTGCTTTAAATTATTTTTATTTAAGAAGTTATTTTATTCATTTTGGGGATATCGTTGACAAAGCTTGAGAAATATTAACTTAAAAGAATTGGAAAACAACTAAAGAAAAATGATCTTTGAAGGAAATTTATGATTTTAATTAGAAATTAAATCGGTTGAATATCTATTGAAGGAATATTGTTATCGGATGGATAAATGATATTTTCCTAAATTACCTTATTATATTATTATTTTAATGACTAAATTAACCAATATTCATAAATTTATCGTACAAAATATCCATGTTTTGGTTACTCAAACATCTTAAATTTCTCGCAAAGATATATTACGTCTAATGATCATCTAATTAAATTAGAAAATAATTGTTAGTAGATGGATTGGGCACCGCTAGCACAGTACCCCCCCCCGGTCGTCATATTTTTCAAAAATATGCTAAGTCTAAAAGTACATTTTTTTTAAAACAAAGACATATGACTCATCAAGGTCATTGAAACAAAGACCATGACTCATATTATGACTCATCAAATTTCTCAAGGTCATTTAAACAAAGACCATGACTCATCCTATGACTCATCAAGGTCATTTTCAAGGTCGTATGACTCATAATGTGACTCATCAAGGTCAAAAATTTTTTCCAATGTCATTTAAACAAAGACCATGACTCATCAAGGTCATTTTCAAGGTCGTATGACTCATACTATGACTCATATGCCCTTGAAAAATTTTTCCCAAGGTCATATGACTCATAGTATGACTCATCAAAATTCTCAAGGTCATTTAAACAAAGACCATGACTCATATTATGACTCATCAAGGTCATTTTCAAGGTCAAATGAGTCATAATATGACTCATATGACCTTGAAAAATTTTTTCAAGGTCATCTGACTCATCCTATGACTCATCAAGGTCATTTTCAAGGTCATATGAGTCATAGTATGAGTCATATGACCTTGAAAAAATTTTCTCAGGGCCAAATGACTCATACTATGACTCATATGACCTTGAAAAAAATTTCTCAAGGCCAAATGACTCATAGTATGACTCATCGAAATTTTTCAAGGTCATATGACTCATACCATGACTCATCAAAAATTTTCAAGGTCATTTTCAAGGTCATCTGAGTCATCCTATGACTCATCAAGGTCATTTTCAAGGTCGCATGACTCATCCAAGGTCATTGCCAAGGTCATTGCCAAGGTCATATGAGTCATCGCGATGACTCATCAAGGTCATATTATTATTTTTTAAAAATATTATTATTTTTATTATTATTTTTAAAAATATTATTATTTTTAATTTTTTTTTTTCAAAGTTCCCGCCAACGAAAATTAATAATCGATAGCTCATTTTAAAGCTCAATCCAAGACCTTTCGAATGAGCTATATATCTTGTTATTATTATTATTATTATATATTATTATTATTACTATTATTATTATTATTATTATTATTATTATTATTATTATTATTATTATTATTATTATTATTATTATTATTATTATTATTATTATTATTATTATTATTATTATTATTATTATTATTATTATTATTATTATTATTATTATTATTATTATTATTATTATTATTATTATTATTATTATTATTATTAATCTATATACTCCGAGTCTATATACTCCTAGTCTATCCGACAAAATATTTTGTCCCCCTATGGGTAATGCTCACAAGGGTACTGGTCACGCTCAACAAATCAACAAATCAACAAAACATACATTTATTTAAACAATAAAATAATGTAAAATTAACAAAGGTAAACTAAATATATATAGTATGATATTCATTAATCAGTGTTGAACAGGCTTGAGACTTGCGAACATTCTTCTCATGACACTTAGAACAAACAATTACGTGACCACACGGTAAATATAAAACCGAAACTCGATTTTCTTTACAAATTGAACAAGTTAAATATCTTTTCTTAACATCTTTCAATTTTTTCGTTAGCTTATTTTCAATCAAATCGGCTTTCGCTATCCATTCATAAATCAATCTACTATATCCAGGTTTCAACCTTAAAAACATACAACTCCAAAAGTATTCATTCAGTGAATCGTTGTTTACTGCTATTTTTTCTAAGTACATTAAATAACAAGATAACTTTAAAATGGATTTCTCATAATTAAATAAATCAAACAAATATTCAATAGAGGAATGTTTGAAAATCTTTAAAATATTTATGAGTTGCTTATCACTGTAAGTATCATGATTATTTATAAAATCTTCAAGTGTAGTGTTAAAAAATGTCAATGAAATTTCAGAATAGGCTGGACTTAATTTTTCCTTATTTCTAGTAGGACTTCCTTGCTATAAATGACATATAAAAAAAATTGCCAAAATAATAAATTTACCAAATGTGTTACACATTCATCGGTTTTATTTGTATAAATCATTATTAATAACTAAATTACTTTTGTTTTTTTTTTACATTTATAAAAATTGTGATAACCAATCAAAATAGAGCTTTCAAAATGTAACCATCAAATGTATAACAATAATAAGCATGACTAGTACCCTTTGCAACCTGTTTAAAGTTTTATTAATATTATTATTATTATTATTATTATTATTATTATTATTATTATTATTATTATTATTATTATTATTATTATTAATATTATTATTATTATTATTATTAATATTATTAATATTATTATTATTATTATTATTATTATTATTATTATTATTATTATTATTATTATTATTAATATTATTATTATTATTATTATTATTATTATTATTATTATTATTATTATTATTATTATTATTATTATTATTATTATTATTATTATTAATATTATTATTTCATTGATATAGCTGCATGCTCACTGCAGACTATATATAAAAATATAGCTGCATGCCCACTGCAGACTATATATAAAAATCACCATTAAATATAAAAATCACCATTAAATATAAAAAAATATAATAAAACAATAAATACTTGAAAAAAAAAATTAAAAAAATTCTGGTTACAAATTTTTATTCAATATGTATATATAAATACAAGTTATAAATACAAGTTTTCTTTTTTATACAAGTTATAAATACAAGTTTTTTTTTTTTTAAAATCAATATATAAATACAAGTTTTTATAAATCAAAATAAAAAGTTTTTTCAATATATACAAGTTTTTGCAAATCCAAATCCAAATTTTCAATTGCCCTATTGATCTTCTTCCCAATCACTATCGTCAAAACTGGGACTTGGAGCTGGACCGAATTCCTCATCATATTCGCTTAATTCGTCAACTCCTAAATAGTGCCCAATGCGTAACTTAAGTTTTTTCCTAGCCACGCGCGCTTATCATCATTATTACTTAGGGCAATTTTCGAATTTTTAAAAGTAAAAAGTTGGTGATTTCTAGTACCTATTCTAGTCTGCGGTACAGAAATCACCTGATTTGAATTATAGCAATTTAGATATGTTTCATGATTTATTGATGTCCCAGATAATTTAACCCCCTTCGCTTTTACCGTTTCCTTACTACCTAAAAGACTATAACATTTAGGGCGTAAGAAAACCCATTCAGAATACCCTAATCCCTTGCTCTCATCTTTAAACTTCCCGATGACCGAGTCAAGGTTCCTACTATACAAGGGGTGGGTTGGATCGTAATTTGACGTATCCAATAAATTATCTGAGATCATCTGAGGTAATAGAGTTGTTAATTTTAAATTTTTTATTTCTAAAAAGAAACTGTCGGTATCACCGGCAATAATATTTATGATACATTTATATTGGCGCCTGTACTTCTCCAAATCAATATATTGGAGCTGGTACATCCGTAGTTTAGACAGATCTAGTACTGTTTGACCGATGTAGCTAGGTCTGTCTAAACAAATCATATCTTTTTCCAAATGTGCCGCAATCAGATCGTCATCGATTCTTATAGACTTTCTGAAAGTCGGCTTTGAGGAGTATACTATCATCTTTTCGGATGAATTACACAACCTCAAATTCATTCTTTTTTTTAGATTTTCTACGGATTTACCGTACAGACTGTTGTTATACAATTTAAACAAGTCCCTATATATCTCGCTAGTAGACTGAGATCGCAAAGTGGTGTTGGTGTCTATGTACGATTTAAAGATAGGTCCTTGTTTAAACTTTATACATCTAATAATATTTACAACAACCGCACCTAATTCTATATACAATTTGAGAAGCCTCCAATGAAGAACATAGTTCCTCTTTGGCCAATGCGTAAGCATAAGCTTCTCAACTTTTGAATTAGGCGGGCACAACTTTTCCGGCGCAAGCGGAAAATCATTCAAAAAGTCATGCACACATTCCGGAATATCGATATCGACCTCCATAGTATACCCATATGGAAGGTTATCAATATCCGTGTTCATACATTCAAGTAAGACATCATTCAAATTTTCATGCACCCAAGAAAAATCACCATACGGAAGATTTTGGCTAAGAGCCCAACCATACAGATTATTTATATCAATGTACAATAATTCTGTATCATCTGAAGTAGCCGTGTAATGTTTGTTAACAAATGTTAACCCACCCCGGATACCTCCCTCATAGAAATTATACATTTCCATGTCCTGCAAAAGTTCTATTGGTTCCGTTAATGTCATAAGCGCTGAGGCCCATGACATACCGGGAAATTCCCGTAGAAATTAAGAGGATCCAGACCATTGTAAGCAATTGCCTTACCGCGGAATTGCTGAAAATAGTCTGCGAGGAGGTATACGTCCAATTTTAGGTAGATTAACATATAATCTAACAAATTATTACAGTTATGCTGACTCCAAATTAGTTGAGCCTCAGCGTACTGATCTTCCGTAACATCCAGACCAAATAGGAGGTAATTCTAAAGTCGATTCAAGAACATCTAAAGAAGTAGCGAAATCATATGGAAAGGATACCTTTAGAGTGAATCATCGACCCTTGAAAGACAGACGAAGTCAAAGGAAAAGTAGTCAAAGTTTTCCACAGCTTTTGCTAAAGAACAATTAACCAAATTGCATGCTGTCAATAAAACGAACAGGCAATTTGTTAATATATGCATTAAAGATATAAATTTTTCTGTAGAGGTAGGTATAATATTAAGTTCCCAAAGGGGAAAAATCACTGAGACCATGTTTTAAAATATGGTGGAGGTCATAGCCTCGTAAATTATGAAAGACAACAGGTAACAACTTATTAATCCTGCGAGAGACATTGCATTTCCTACATGCCGCTCCGACATATCTACCTGAAAAATGGCAATGATCTCTCACAGGATTAATAATAGCTTTTTTACACAAATAACAAACAGAGGTAGATCGAAAGGCACGCTCCTGAGCAAAAGACAAAGTAGACATGCCTTTATGACCTTCAAGTTCATAATATGGCAGGACAATTGTGACAGCAATTTCCTCCACTTTCCTCAAAAAATCCAAAATACAATTAGGTCCAAAAAAATAATAATAAAATTTAGTGTGTGTATAATTATTAATTAATAAAAGACCTGCTGATATGGGTAAATGTATTTGATGATATGTTTCATGTTCTGGTAAAACCGATTCAAAATCGGCATAAATTACGAAGGGAGGTGTAACGGTTTTTGCGTAATCTGTGAATAATAAATCTTTATTTTTAGGAAGTGTATACAAAGTTGTGCCAGTCTGATTTTTACAGCATAGAGCAACATGCTGATCGAAAGCATTCTTATATCTAAAGCCATTTAAACAATGTGGGCACCAGTTACACCTTATTTGAACATTTACATTTTCATTTTCATGACAATTCATTAATTTGTCCAAGTCTGTCACGGCTGTATAATGATATTTATCTTTATTACTCAAAAGTAATAAATAAATTGGTCTACCGTCTATAACCTTGGAGCGATGTACTATATTAAGATGAGGGTGGTGAGCTACATAATCCTCAGAAATATCTAAATCAGAACTGGCTGGATTATAAGACAGAACGTTTATGCTCAAGTTTAAATCTCTATTTTTTCTTTCAAATTTGGGAATGTTGCATAGCCTCATCGGGCAATCGGTGTCTTCGTCATAATTTAATAGAGGTAAAAATTCTATATATTTGGCGGCTCTTTGGTGATTACGACCTATTTCTTCTCTTTTTAAAAGTGCAAGAATGCTATACAAGAAGCACTTATGGTCGTTGTTTTTAACATTAATTATTGCATGTTTTAATTTTAATGCTGATGGGGTTTTTATATAGCTATGTCCGGATAATCTACTAACGGGTGCGTATTTCGTTAAAATAAAATCTATCTCTAAAATATTCAATACTCGCCACCCGCTTCCTAAATAGGTGAATTGCTCAATCTTTTCATTTAATTTGCTCACCCCCTCGTTTATAAAGTTTGATGTAAAAACTTGAGCATTGTTTGAAAAATAATTATCCCGGATCTCCCCATCTTTTTCAAATTTAATTAAAATTGTGAATTGTATTTTTACATTGCCCATCTTTTCTATTTCCTCTATTAATCTTTCTTCAATTTTTGATGTTAGGGCTATTTTTACTAGGTTTTGATTTCTTATGTTAAATTTTAATGTTTTTCGCGATCCATTCAAATCGGATTCTACCGTAGGTTCAAACAAAGAGCCGCCTATTTGAAATATGTTGAAAGACGTTGAAGCTACACATTCATCATTGATGACTATCACTTCTTGTTGTGTAATGGGTGCTTGTTGTGTAATGGGTGCGTGTTGTGTAAATGATGTTGAAGCTACACATTCATCTTTGCTGATGACTATCACTTCAGGTCGCGATAATTTATTAGGAATGCAATTTTTAATTAAACCAGCAGGTCTTTTAATAGAATCTTTTTTAATATTTATAATATCTTTTTTAATAATATTTATAGTATCTTTTTTAATAATAATAGCATCTTTTTTAATAGAATCTGTTTTTTCTTTTATAATATTTTTTTTAATATTTTTTAAATCTTTTTTAATATCTTTTTTTATATCTTTTTTAATAGTATTTTTTGGTAAATTTTTTTGTAATTTTTTTTATTTTTATTTATTTTTTTAAATAAAACATTTTTTGATATCGAAAATTGCCCTAAGTGACTATGATGTTTATTAAAAAATTCCCTATATTTTATTTTTTCGCTCGTTACACATTTGGGGCATATAAAAAAGTTGAGCGAATTAAACGTCTTTCGATAATACTTTTTCATGGTGCGATGACATTTATCGCTATGTCCAATTGAGGATTGACAATAATTTGGGTATAGTTTACCTGTTAAATAATAAAATTAAAGTTTTATTCTTTTTTCTAATTGTTATTAATTGTTACATCTATAAGGATTTATCATCATTTGTTATTTAATTCAAATGAACTATATAACAAATGATGATAAATCCCTATAGAAAATAGGTTAATATATTCGAGAGAATATTAGAGAGATTTTAGTAGATAGGTCAGATTATTATATTAAATATTAGAGAGATTTTAGTAGATAGTCAGATTATTATATTAAATATTAGAGATTTTAGTATTAGATTATTATTATTATTATTATTATTATTATTATATTAAAGAGAAGTAGCTGCATGCTCACTGCAGACTACATTAGAAGGGCTTATTATTTATATTTATATTATTATTATTATTATTATTATTATTATTATTATTATTATTATTATTAAAGAGAAGTAGCTGCATGCTCACTGCAGACTACTATGTAGCTACATGCTTACTGTAGACTACATTAGAAGGGCCAGATTATTTATATTTATTATTATTATTATTATTATTATTATTATTATTATTATTATATTAAAGAGAAGTAGCTGCATGCTCACTGCAGACTACTATGTAGCTACATGCTTACTGTAGACTACATTAGAAGGGCCAGATTATTATTATTATTATTATTATTATTATTATTATTATTATATTATATTATTATTATTATTATTATTATTATTATTATATTAAGAGAAGTAGCTGCATGCTCACTGCAGACTACTATGTAGCTACATGCTTACTGTAGACTACATTATTAGGGCCATATTATTAATTTTATTAATATTATTAATATTATTATTATTATTATTATTATTATTATTATTATTATTTTAACTATTGTAGATGCACATTGCAAACTACAAGGATTTATTTTATAACTATAATTTTGTAATCACTTTTTTAAATACTTTGATTATATTTCAAAAACATAGTATTTTCTTCATAATTTTCGTCATATTTTCATCATAATTTTTTTGGTCATATTTTCATCATAATTTTGGTCATAAATCATTTTCATTTTCTTCATAAATCATTTCGTCATATTTTCATCATAATTTTGGTCATATTTTCATCATAATTTTCATCATAATTTTGGTCATAAATCATAATCATCATAATTTGGCATAAATCATTTTCTTCATAAATCATAAATCATTTTCATCATAAATCATAATTGGGCATAAATCATAAATCATCATAATTTGGGCATAAATCATTTTCTCATAATTTGGGCATAAATCATCATAATTTGGGCATAAATCATCATAATTTGGGCATAAATCATCATAATTTGGGCATAAATCATCATAATTTGGCATAAATCATCATATTTGGGCATAAATAATTCATTTTCTTCATAAGTTTGATCATAAGGTTCATCAAAATATTTAAGAAATTTTCATCAAAAAATAAAGAAATTTTCATCAAAATATTTAAAAAAGTGATTACAAAATTTAAATATCAAAAATATATATATATAAATATAAAATAAATAAATATATCTTACATTCTGATTCCATATCGGAATCATCCTCCGAAGAGTCATGAGGAATTCGGTCCACACATCAGAAGAGTCATTTTCTGATATCTTTGAAGAGTCATTTCAGATACCTTTGAAGAGTCATTTTCCATTATTATTATTTTCTTCTTCATCGATATCGACATTAAACGCTAAAAAATAAAATTTTTAAAAATAAATTACTAAAATAAAATAAATTTACTTTTTTCTTTGATAACCTTCTTTTGCCCAACTGGGGCATCCGTTTGTCCAAGAAAAACGACATCATCGTCGCTATCTTCATTTTCATTTTCTGTAATGAAAATTAATTTAATAAAAATTAAAATAAATTTACTTTTTTCTTTGAAAACATCCTTAACTGGGGCATCCGTTTGTCCAAGAAAAACGACATCATCGTCGCTATTATCATTTTCTGTAATCAAAATTAATTTAATAAATATTAAAATATTAAATTTACCAAAGATATTTTCCACATTTAAAATGCATCGTTTTCGGTAACTTCATACCAGTCGAACGGTTCTAAAATAAAATATAATAAAAATCGAATAAAAATAATAATAATTTACCGTTAGTCAAAAGACTTCTCAATACTCGATTATTGTTGTTTTCCATTTTGGTTTTTTGTTCGAATTGATTGTGAAATAGATTTTCAAAATTTCAAAATAATTGTGACAAATTTTAGATTTGTCAATGTTTATAAAGAGAATGAATATTTTCCTGTCCCAGCCAATGAGAATATAGACACACACACATATACATTGAATATTTTACTCTCTCAACCAATCACACGCATGCATGTATGTAATGTAAATCACTCAAAATTACATGTGACTGTCTTTGTTAGTCATGCCTTTGTTAACTTGCACTGTGCATGCTTCAGGCAAAGGCAGTCTTTATGTTACAAATAATAATATTTATTCGAATAATAATAAAATTAATTAAAAATAATAATATTTTTTCACAATAATAATAATATTAATAATATTAATAATAATAATAATAATAATAATAATAATAATAATAATAATAATAATAATAATAATAATAATAATAATAATAATAATATTAATAATAATATTAATAATAATAATAATAATAATAATAATAATAATAATCACAACAACAAAGGAAAGGATACATAAAATTTTATTAAACATCAAATTTTTTGTACAATAACCAAGCTAAACAATGTTGACCACATGTTTGGGTCAAGGGATTTTGAAACATAGTTTTATTATACACAATAGGTTTCCCCATTGTTTGTAGTTTTGATATCAACAAAGCTGGGTAATAAAAACCCATAGGATCGAACACGAATATATTACCAGGTTTCACATATATAGCTATCCAATGTTCTCCACCAAGATGAGACGATTGAGTATTGACGATTATTGCTTGATTATTGCTCAAATATGGAATTTTATCAAGAGGAAAAACTCCAACAAATTCATTTCCCAATATCTGTTTTCCGATTTTATTGACCTGAACAGAACTATTTAAATAAATCCAGAGTATAAAAAAACAACTTACTCCATGATAACTTTTTATGTTTCTGAATACATTTATACCAACACAGTTCTATTTGCAGTAATTTGAACTTCATTTTCAAATACTCCATATATTATAACATGTACTGGTTCAGTAATAGCTTTTGCAAACTTTATATCCAGTCGTAAATTTCCATTTTGAGGTAATTGACTTTGATTTAAATCAAAATCAGGGGCTAAAACAAATGTAAAAAATGGGTATTTGCTTTTAAAATCTTCTAGAGTTATTCCGCAATTCAAATTTTTATCTAAATAACCCAGATTTCTAACAATACTCTGCATATATGTCGCGCAGTAATTGTCATTCTCGAAATCTTGAATATATGTTTCTCTATAATCAGTATTTTTCGACAAAGTCAATGATGTAACACCAAAGTTTTTGAAAATTGAGCTGGACGCAGTATATGATCCATTATATTGTGCTTCACTTTGAAATGTTATCAGAATAAAATTAGGCATTCTTCTGTCACCAAATATTTGTTCTTTATAGAATGATGAAGCACCTTTAGCAATAGCAAATTGTACAATTTCCTTTGTTTTTAATGGATAAATTGCATGTTTTGAATTAAGACCCAATTGATGACCTGCTAATACTGAGGGGTCTACTCGAACTCTTCTCACCAATAATTTTGCATCAACTAATTGACATATTGGTGTAGTAGTTGCACTAGTAAGAGATAATGCAGAATCAGACCTTTTCAGTCTAATATGTACATTAACCCCCGGTAGTAAATATTTCGGTTGATCCATAAAATCAAGTTGTAATGATGAGCACATGGTGAAAACCTTTGAGCCTTTTACCCACTTTTTTCTTTCATCATCTGCTGCTGCATAGCCCATAGGAGTAAGACATGTATTTTTAGTATCGGAATTGTAATTTAAAATAGTTTCTATTAATGCCTTGTGAATGAATGTATTATTTCCGCCCTCAATCTTGATATTATTAAATCCCAACACTGCATCTTTAAAAAGAGTATGAAACAGGAAATTGTTCGGTATTACATCTGCATTGGCATCCAAAACTTTTCTATCTTTATCTACAACCTTAATCTGAACAGTCAATAAAGTATCATTCAAATCTAAATATTCGGTTTGCGAACCATTAATATAAAACTCGATATCATTTCTACTATCGGTAATTGAATTCATAGGAAAAACTTCCTCAAATGCCCCAAATTCTATTACAGCCTGGGGCGACGGTCTATCAAATATACATAATTCGGATTTACCACAAATCATTTTGCAAATATAGTTCCATGTCCTTTCATTCGTTTGTTTATACGTGATATTCCATGTCTTTTACGTTTTGGAGCTGAGCTGGAGCTGGAGGTTTTTCTTTTTGAAACATACCTGCAACCCCGGTAAAACTTTCCCTAATTCTGCTAAAGCATTTGTTTTTAGAGATGGTAATATTTTCTGTTCATTCATAATAACATCTTTTGCAGTTTTCATACCAAAACTACCAATACGTTTAAGAATAGGCAGGGCAAATCTACCAATTGTTCTCAACCATCCTGATCCGTACTGTTTACCAATAAAATATGGTAATTCACCACCAGATTGGCTACCACTATACATACTAATAATATCAGAATTAGCCATTTATTTTACGAAAATGTAATGTCAAATGAGTTTTTGAGCCTTTTGGAAATTCGATTAATTGACCAGAATCATCTCTTATATTTATTTCTATATTGTTTATACAAGATGTTGAAACAGGTAGATACATGGGATTTTCTACATTGATTTGTACAACTTCATCTTGATCATGTTTTTCAATCCATATAGATTTCATTAAAGGTACACTAGAATCGCCAACAATAACTGGTTCCACGATATTACTGTAAATGAACATTTGCTGATGATGTTTAAGGATTTTCGGTTTGTTTGTTCCTTCACAAATTTGTTCATTTTGTGTACATACTGGTTTAGTCAATCCTAATGTTTTTGTCAAATTTGAGTCAAATTTAACTTGACTAAGATTAGAATTTATACTAAATCTAAATACTTTATCTTTTTGAAGCTCAAAAACTGTTAAAATATCGCTACAATTGTCACCTAAATAAGTTTGTAATTGTTCGAGGTCTGTAATATATAAATTATCTTTAAAAGTATATGCATGCTCTGTTATTTCAATGTATGACAGCTTAAATTTGAATTCCACTAAATTATTAGATTTTGGAAGTGTAGAGAGATTTATTTTGACTGTATCATTAAATACATTACGTAAATCAGTAAATCCAAGACGTTTAGCATCAGCCACTGTAGAAAATATAATTTCGAATGGCTTATTCAAGCAATTCATGTATAAATATTGACCATCATCATAAATTATAGGTTTCCTTGATTTCGATGAACTCGTCAAGTTATAACTATCTTTATCAATAAGAACATTAATATATTCCGTTACTGCTACTTTCTTATTATATTCAATAACGGATTTGCTATAGATTGGGAATAAATTGTATACAAATGTAAAATCCAACAGAGCAACTTCCCAGTCATTATCCAAATAGATGGGGTTTTGGAGTTCGATGATGAATTTGCTTGCTTGATTGTCTGGATGAATTAATGGACAACTATTGCTCGGCAAAATAGTATAAAAATTCACTTTACTAGGTCTTTTGCTGATATCCATGACGGTTTTGATAACCATGCCATTTGACATAGTATTGTTTATCCTTACCGACCTTTTTAGTTTTCAATATTTTGAATTCTAAATACTTTTGGGGGAGGAATGACTTGTAATTCCTGCTCATAAAATTTCCCCTGTACAATATTATTATCATTGTCTTTGATGACATACATTACAGGATTCTGTTTAGTATTTATTTTTGAAATTACAAAGACTTCATCACTCCAATTTGTATCAAAATTTTTAATAAATGGTGATGCACTAATTTTACTAATTCTAACATGGTCACCGACTTTATATTTAGGTTTTGCAATTTTTACAGATTTCTTAGAAGTCAATGATGTTTTTGATGTAATATCAACCGGTCTCAATCCATTCAGTCCTCGATGTGATGAATGATTATAACTTGTTATTATTTTCGGTAAAGCATTTACCCATTTTTTATTACCTTGATGCACGAACAATTTCTTTAATCGATCTCTCAATGTTCGATTAAATCTTTCAACATGGGCAGCTTTGTATTGAGAATGTACCGAGTAGTGATTTATTTTCAGTTTATCGAGGATTTGCTTAACTTTACTATTGTAGAATTCTTTACCTAAAATAATAATAATAATAATAATAATAATAATAATAATAATAATAATAATAATAATAATAATAATAATAATAATAATAATAATAATAATAATAATAATACCTAAATCTGTTTGCAAGTTATTAGGATGTCCGTCTTTAAATAAAATATTAATTGCCTTGGACATTTCTTCTGCAGATTTTGCCTTGACTGGTATTGCTCGTGCAAACCTGCTGTATACATTAATACATGTTAAAATATATTTATTCCCATTGTTAATTTTCGAATAAGGTATCATCTCCATCAAATCCATTTGCCATAAATCGTCAATACCAAATGTTTTATACGCTCTTGTTGGAAATCTTTTCCGCATTGGTTTGTTCAAACTGTACGCAAGCTGATCTGATAACCACTTCTGGGTTTCTTTTTTCGAATTCGGAACTCTTTTGTTTAATTTTGCCACTCCACCGAAACCGGCTTCGTCTTCTGGGTTCGTCCAAATCTTCTCCATTACAACAAGAAGATTTAAAATTAAATTTAATGTCGGGCAATGAAGGATTAGCACCCATTGTTTATGATTGATTTCCTACAACTCCACCTAATAATGATAATGCCAGAGGTATTAATGCGCCAATAAATCCACCTTGTTGTTTATATATAATTTTTCTCATTTGCTTACGATTTTTATTATTTACTAAAGATAACAATGGTTTCCTATGTTTGCTCAATAAATGCTTTTTTGATTTACTGATTTTAATTTTGCCTTTGACTACTTTAAGTATAATATTGAGTAAATCATCGACAACAAAATTTGGGAATGATTGCAATATATTCATTCTTTTCATACTCGGGGCCTTTAACAATGCATTAAAAAATGGAAAACTGCGATGATTTTTAACTACTTTTTTACCGGTTTTACGGGTTTTACGGGTTTTACGTTTAGGTTTAGGATTTTTCGAAATAAGATTCATTGCAGAGAAATTTTCAGTTACAAGTTTTTTAGATGGTGTATAACTAGTTGTTGGTGGAACTTTTGGAACTTTAATAGTCTTTCTAATACCTTTTCTTAATTTCCTAATATTTTTCACCCTTGCTTTTAGAAACATTATTATTCATAGAGGTTTTCAACTTTGTTTATAAACCATGGCACCTTTTAGGTTGAAAATATCTGTTTTTACACGTAAATCATCGGGACATTGTTGTGTGAAATCAAGAAATATATATCCATGAGGTATTTTTGTAGCATCTTGAAATGCACTGATAAGAAAATTACGATTATTAGGGTATGCTTGACGTGCAAGAAAATCAATCACTGTTGCATCTCTAGGATTCTTGAAAATAACTAAATATTGTACATTTAAATTACGTGTTCGATGTGCCCCACCTTGATGAAATAGATTTTGTGTTATGAAAATAACTGTTACACCGACATGTCTGCTGATCTTTGTAAATAAATTATTAAAATCTTTTTCTTTATTAGCTTCTTGATACAAATCATCGATAATAATGACATCGCCTTTCTTTAATCGGCTGGACCAGTTTTTATCGAATCCCTTTACTATTTTCATGTTTTTTAATTTACAGAAACTTGATTGAGTTAATCCATGTTCTTCATCAGCACCCCTATGCCAATAAATCCTGTTGAATTTTGATTTGAATAAATTTGATTTTAGTAATTTACAAACAAATAATGTTTTTCCACTACCACTCGGACCAACGATTTGGTATACTGCATCATTTCTTAATTCCATTTCAAAAATTTTATATATGTGTATTTGTTTATATTCGATGATTTAATGAACTCGTGCTCAATTTGTATATAAAGACTAATTTTCATAAATGATTTAATAATGTTAGCAAATATAAATTATCGAGGAAATTTTGATGTATCGAATATGAGGTTCCCACCAGGGAAACCCCAGCAAATTATCGATAGAAGCGGGAAATATCCGATAATATTTTTCAAGACTGGTAAATGCCGAATCATGGGATGTAAGAAACCTTTGGATATTAATAAATTACAATATCGAATAAATAATATTAAAATCCAATCAATTACCGTTACTATGGATATGGGACATAGTATCAATCTATATAACATGTCGAAAAAATGTGATTGTATGTTTGAACCGGAATTGTTTCCGGCACTAAGACTAATAAAATATAACCCTATATGTGTCAACGTGTTTGCTAGTGGAAAGGTTGTCATGTTGGGGTTGAGAAATTTGGAGTATAGAGAATTTGTTGACAATGTTCGAAATGAGATAATTTCATTGGTCGATTTTTAATTGGTTAATTTCTAATTGGTTATTGATTGATTTAAACAAACGGTTTTTTGTTTAGAATTCATTTTTTCACTATGTACAAAATACCAAGCTCTGCAACCCTCATGAAGGATATTGACGATTCCGGTAAATTTAAAATTTTTATTTTCACATTATTTACTATTTATTATTTTAGAAAAATATATCAAAGTTATGATCAATAGGATAAAATATTATTATCCGCAAATCAATGAAATTATCAAGGATAGAGAAGCAGAAATAATTCCGGACCTCATTTTCTACACAACGCAAATTAGAATAATGGAGGTATTTCACCAGTTCTTGTGGGATCTTAAGATAAACAGAAGCATCAAACAAATGGAGCCAGAGTACCAGTGCATCATCGGATGCTCATGCTGTGCCGATCGATATCGGCGATATGTCGAATGGGAGTTAGTGAAAACTCTGCGAAGGTTTCACTACTCCCGGATTGTAGATCTTGGATATGAATAAATGTATTTTTGTATCTGTTGGGTTTTTATATTTGAAATAGTAATAAATAATAGTAATAAATAATAATATTAATAATAATAATAATAATAAATAATAATATAGAATAATAATAATAGTAATAATAGAAATATGAATAGTAATAATAAAATAATAGTAAAAAACATTAATAATAATAATGAAACACATTATTAATAAATCTGTAAATAGAACATATAACAAAACATGTAATAATTAAAACATTAATAATAAAACACATAAATAATAAATCTGTAAATAGAACATATAACAAAACATGTGACAATGCAACATCAATGCATTTTGAATGCAATTTAAACAAAGACATGCTGTAATCTGATTGGTTGATAGACATGAGTCAAAGGTATAAAAACCCTGTAACATTTAAATTTATTCATTATTCACGATGACCAAGAAAATTTCAAGCACCGAAAAACCAAAAGAAATGGTACAACCAGTTCAAATGTTCCACAACTACAAAATGTATTTTTTGAAAGAAGAAATCAATATGAAATTGGTTGCACCAGTCAAGCTAATTCCACTAAATTCGAATTCTTATCCGGCACGCTTTCAATGATTGATGTCAAAACTATTGATGATGTTTTTAAACGGATAGATTCGAATCTATCGTGTAATCAACATGCATGGTTCAACAATAGATATGCAAGATTTTATGATGCTTTTGATGAAATCAGTTTCAAAGAAAATGAAAATTGGTATATAACAATAGCAATCCAGGGATATAAAGTTGATAATAATGATGTATATTCTCCTATTTGGAAAATTATGTCTGCTAGACTTTCACAAATATTTTAATGTTATATTTAATAAATGTATTAGTCAGATTTGTTTTTCTCTTTATTAATTGCAACATAAATGCAAATGACATGCAAATTTAACAAAGAAAATCTATAAACAAAATTATAATATAGTTTTAAAGTGATGAAAATGACTGCAGAAAAAGGTTAACATGATTAATTAATTACCGAATTATTTATTATTTAGAATTTTTAATCAACTTTTTGTTGGAAAAGTTAGCAGAAATATCTGGTGTGAAAATTGAGGACATATTATCTATTACAAATGCCTTAAATATCGGCTGGTTAGTTGAGAGTCAAGATACAGGATTTGATGATGAGGAAGAAACTCAAGAAACCGATACTCAAGAAATTGATGAGGAAATCTATGAACCTATAGATGAACCTATAGAGGAACCTATAGAGGAACTATAGAGGAACTAAAGATGAATCTAAAGATAATATTACGAATGATTGTATTGATCATGTCGTTGAAAATATAATGAAATGTGGAGATGACGACTGTGAATGTGTTAATTAATAAATCTTAGTTAATTAGTGTTTGTAAATTTATTTAAAATGTTATTTAAAAATTTATTTAAAAATCAAACAAACAAATATTAATTTTTATTTAAAAATCGAGATAAAACATACAAAATAGCAACACCTGTTGCAAGTTTTACATAGTTTTTAAATTTCTTTTCTGCTCATCAATTTCTTTCGCATTTCTGGCGAGTTGATTGAATACGCCCCATCCGCCATTGGCTTCAATCCATGGTTGAAACTTTGACTTGATTATCTAGAAAATAAATATTAATAAAATATAAATTATAAAAGTATTACTTCTTGAGACCACTGATAATAGTGCTCGGAGTCCCATAGACTTCTTTGGATTATTATTTTCATATAAGCGAACCCTACTAGTATTCGGGTCCACTTCATCTGATCGTCGCATAGACAGTTAAAAATTCTATTAAAATAGAATTTTTGGTTTCGAGACAATCAGAATTGATCACATCTTCATAATCAATGTGATTACCTTCTATAATCTTTTCGGTCCGATCGACCAGGAAACATAGGCTTTCCATAATATTCCTGTTGACGAGTTCTCTTAAAAGATTTTCCATAAATTGAGACATTTTTACAATAATTTAAAATATGATGTTTTATTTATACTAATACCGGATGATTTTGATTGGTTGATAGACTATAAATGTAAAAGAAAGGTTTTGATTTGATACACCATGAAAACTATATTCATATTGCTAATTATTATAACGAGTGTGTGCTCACACAATACAACAATAACAGTGGAGTCTTTTAATAAATCAATATGTGTTTGTCCGAATACAGCCAAGTTGATGGATATTTTATATATTCTCGACAAACCAAAATGGTCAAAGCATCCAGGAAAAAGAATATCTCAAAGATTGGAGAATTTAGAAAACAGTTATGAACTATCATTTGAATATATACAAAATATAAAATTTGAATTGATTGATCATATTAAGGTTTTCAATAACTCTATTGTTGAAAATAAAATGAATATGAAAATAATTGATAAGAAGCATGATTATTTGTTAAAAAAGATTGAATTATTATTAAGAGAAATTCAAACAATCAAAGGATCAATAGAATCTCTGAAAATCAATTCTACGTTACCAATTTCAAACAATATTGCTGCGAATAGTACATCAATATTTAGTTTACCTTTGTTAATTTTACATTATTTTATTGTTTAAATAAATGTATGTTTTGTTGATTTGTTGATTTGTTGAGCGTGACCAGTACCCTTGTGAGCATTACCCATAGGGGGACAAAATATTTTGTCGGATAGACTAGGAGTATATAGACTCGGAGTATATAGATTAATAATAATAATAATAATAATAATAATAATAATAATAATAATAATAATAATAATAATAATAATAATAATAATATAATAATAATAATAATAATAATAATAATATAATAGTAACAAGATATATAGCTCATTCGAAAGGTCTTGGATTGAGCTTTAAAATGAGCTATCGATTATTAATTTTCGTTGGCGGGAACTTTGAAAAAAAAAATTAAAAATAATAATATTTTTAAAAATAATAATAAAAATAATAATATTTTAAAAAATAATAATATGACCTTGATGAGTCATCGCGATGACTCATATGACCTTGGCAATGACCTTGGATGAGTCATGCGACCTTGAAAATGACCTTGATGAGTCATAGGATGACTCAGATGACCTTGAAAATGACCTTGAAAATTTTTGATGAGTCATGGTATGAGTCATATGACCTTGAAAAAATTTCGATGAGTCATACTATGAGTCATATGACCTTGAGAATTTTTTTCAAGGTCATATGAGTCATATATGAGTCATTTGACCTTGAGAAAATTTTTTCAAGGTCATATGACTCATACTATGACTCATATGACCTTGAAAATGACCTTGATGAGTCATAGGATGAGTCAGATGACCTTGAAAAAATTTTTCAAGGTCATATGAGTCATATTATGAGTCATTTGACCTTGAAAATGACCTTGATGAGTCATAATATGAGTCATGGTCTTTGTTTAAATGACCTTGAGAATTTTGATGAGTCATACTATGAGTCATATGACCTTGAAAAAAATTTTTCAAGGTCATATGAGTCATAGTATGAGTCATACGACCTTGAAAATGACCTTGATGAGTCATGGTCTTTGTTTAAATGACCTTGAAAAAATTTTTGACCTTGATGTCACATTATGAGTCATACGACCTTGAAAATGACCTTGATGAGTCATAGGATGAGTCATGGTCTTTGTTTAAATGACCTTGAGAAATTTGATGAGTCATAATATGAGTCATGGTCTTTGTTTCAATGACCTTGATGAGTCATATGTCTTTGTTTTAAAAAAAATGTACTTTTAGACTTAGCATATTTTTGAAAAATATGACGACCGGGGGGGGGGGGGGTACTGTGCTAGCGGTGCCCTGTGCCAGCGGTGCCCAATCCATCTACCNTGTGCCAGCGGTGCCCAATCCATCTACTTCTACCACCCGATCGTAGTGCTACCCGAACGCATATGGTTGGGAATTCACACTCACAAATGTTCGTATCTGATAACAATCGCATGCAAAGTTGATATTAGGTAAAAACTGGTCACCCAAAAATCAACAGTCGAATTAATATTGTTGGGCTGAGTCGAAAGCATAATCGTCAAAATCTAGAACAGATAAGACGCAAACAAATAAAATAAGACCACAAATTGCTAAAAATAAATAAATTAAGAGACAAAAGAAACAATAACGTAAAATATTAAGATTAAAACAAAAATAAAAAATGAGAAAAGTAAAAATAAGGTAATAAGATAGGGAATAAAATGACGAAAAATGCAACGAATAATGAGAAATTTAAGAAACAAATAAAAAATATATAAAAATAAAGAAAAATAAAGAAAAACAACCAAAGACATAAGAAAAACAAATTAATTTAATAATTAAAGCGGTACTCAATTTTGATTGGTCCGCATAAACAAAAAAATTCCTATATAAGCAAGTACTAAATTCAATATAGTTAATGTTTAACAAACACCATTACAGGTAAGATCACAATTTAAAACCAATAATGTTTAACAAACACCATTACAGGTCAATCAACACTCAACCATTTCAGACGATTACCGACGTACATCAGGAACAATTTGATTTTCAATACGATTATAGAACTTAGCTTTCGACTCAGCTTTTCAAGATCCCCGATCGATACAGAATAAAGTAAGGAGGTATAATTTTTATTATGAATTTGAATAAATGGTTTCTATGAACGTTAATAAATCATAATGTTTACTATCATAACTTTAATAAATCGTAAATGTTTTCTCCATTTGATCTCATATTCTAATAACGAAATATTTAAAGTAATGAAATTTAAAACTTTTTATGATAACTAACTGTGCATAATGTATTTGATCTTTTATGAAGTTAATATGCAAATTATGATTTGAGTAACGTGGAGTTGAGGAGGCCTGTACCATGGTGTGAGGAGCCTTCGGGAGCTCAGCCGGTGGGTGCAGATCTCTTCAATCACGCAGCTGACGTGGGCCGGAAAGTGGGGGCTTCCTCACGGGTCCGTCGCTGAAGGGATTAAAATGTTGTAGGAATTAGTCGATAGTGAAGTAGAATACATTCCAGATTGAAAATGAGAGCAATCCTAACGGACAATGACTGAGGTGGCTGCAAACTCTTCCAATTATGAGAATCTCATTTTCTTAGGTACTATACTTTGAAATTTTCGTCTCACATCATGAATTAGTCTAGATCGACTATTCGCTTCCACGATACTCTATCATCCTGCGATAAATCACCTTTTCGTCCAAATCCACGTCAATTTTCATCTTAAATAATAGAACCCACAAGCTAATACATTCACTCTGATGTTATGCAGTAGTATAGGAAGTGTATATGGAAAATTTCTGAACGCCTCTATTTAATAAAAGGATATCTCGAGGAGTACGTTATTATCTTTATCAAAGGCGCATTAACTTTTTCTGAAATCCCCAATAGCCGTAATCTGAAGTCCGTTCAGTAAAAGACCCTCTGGCCTCATAACACAGTAAACATACCAGGAGAATTTACAAAAAGTATTTAATTAAAAAGATAAAAATTCGTAAAAATTCTTTATTTTCATTAAAAAATATAATTCTGAGTTACCAGTAGTAGGAGCATAATAATCATTACGGGAATTTACCCTTGATAGAGGCCGCCAGGATGAGGAAGGGCTTGAGCGAGTTGATAAAATCTCCACCGGACAGGATATTCTGATGTGAAGCGAGAGAGGTAGCATAATAAAACAAATTTCCAAATTTTCATGTTTGCTGAGAACTAAACAGTAGATTCATATCGGAGCTGAATGATTAAATTCCAAAAATCGATGTAATCCAAGTTCTGTAGCATAGATAGAATATGAACGTGCACAGTGAGAAGGTATAGTCTGTCTGTAAGTATGCAGTGAATGAGATTGAGCAATCACCTGCAGGTAGAATCACATGTACAATAGCGAACAATTACATATAGCTTGGTCGATGTGATACTCATGCTGTCGGTACGGTAGTAGTGAATTCACAATTTAATCATCGATAATGAGAAAGTCGAATCCCATTGCACACATATGGTGAACACAAATTTTTCTGAGAGATCTGCACACTAAGCCAGTCAACGAGGAGGCCTGCAACAGATGGTTTGCATCATACGTGTCAGGCAACTAGAATAGAAATTAGACCCGTCTAACTTATCGGCAGTATGATTGACCAAACAGAGCAAAGTCCATTTGACTTTAAAGTTTTTTTGTAATCACGAGCATTTATAATTAACTCAAATTAGAATATTATAATCACGAACAAACTCAAATCTTTTCATTAATTTATTATTCCGATGTATTGCGCCTGTCTGAAATGTTTTGCTGATGGTAAAGTCGAATCTGGTTACGCTCATGTATTGACAAGTTTCTTAATCCGCAATAAAATTATCATGTTGGGCAAAAAAGGGGGGGGGGAGAATTAATTTGTTAACACGTAAACATATAATTATTTTACGGATGTAATATCGATCAACAGGAAGTTTCGCTCACCGCCATTCCGTTTTCTTCTTGTCGATCATTTAAACCCATGAATGTAATGTAGGGAATTTATGGGCCTCAATAAATAATTTCGCTACTTTGATGGATTTGTAGAGCTAGCCAATTTTCGTCGTATCTCTATTATTCTTTCTTCATTATAGCTATCAAAAGATGTTGCCAAGCACGAAGGCGCCCATCAAACCCTGCTTCTCCTGCTCGGATAAAAACTCCATAATCAGGGATTTACAAGCCCAGATCGGTCGATACAAGAAGGCGATCGACCATCTGGAAGGTACATGGTTCAGCCCAGTACAAATGAAGGAAGTGCAAAAGAAATTGTACCGGAGCGAGCACTGTCGCGACGCCTTAATAAGCGAGAGTAGGGCTCAGCGCAGTCTTATCAAGGAGCAGTCTGAGGCTCTGCACAAAGTCTACGTGCAGGCAGCGACAACTCGACAGATCGTTAGGATACCCATCAAGGAAGCGGACAACGTTTTTCCCGACCATCATGATCTTTCTTTCAATGCGTCAGCTGCAGCAAAAAAATCCTGCCGGGAGTGCGTGGAAGCCGATCTTTCTCCCAGGCCAACGGTAGTGTCTCCCATTGGAGCCCAGAGAGGGTTATCATCGACCGTGTCTTCCTCTGTCGTACTATCTAATACACCGATTGCTCCAAAGCCCAAGCGTCGGCAGTTGTCCAGAGCTGAGCGGAAAAAACGTCAGCGCGAACGAGCGATCGCCAAACCAAATGGACCATCCACCGGACTTCCAAGTACCTCGAACGATCCCCCTGTAACGGTCGATCTAACAGTAGGGATCCCAGGCCGCATCATCTCCGCCGCGGGCATAACTTGGGAGTAGAATGCCTCCGAATTTTTCGATCTGGAGAAGTTGTTAGCCGACGCAGAATGGGAAACGTAAAGGTCGCAATCCGATGTAACCATCTCGAGGATATTTAGTATATGGAACGATTCCGACTTATCTGTGTTCTTAAACCGCTTTCCCTTGATGTATATTAGTTTAGCTGTATCGAGTATTATAATAGTTGAATAAAACAATTTTGTCATTTCTTATTGCTGTTTTGTTAAATTGGCCATTATAAAGGTCCAGAGTAGTTTTACAACCCGAGCGTAAATTTTGTTCGAGAAGCATTAGACGATTGGTATATAATTCGGTGTCAGGGTAAAGAAAGAAACGGTGAGACGATTAGACGTAAGTCCTCCCATCGGCAGTCAGAAGGGGAAGTCGAGGCCTCAGCAAGGAGTAGTCCTAAGGCAGGGACTCACCTGCTTGCTGGAGTCTCGCCGGCATAGCACATTTCCAACGTGAAGCAATTCGCGGGTGCTATGTTGGAGGATAAGTTGTGCAGGGTCCTGCTTCGGATTGACATCAGTATGAGGAATGTAAGCGTATGGACACTCATCCCCTGGTCAAGTGCGTGAGTTAGGTAGGGTCAATTCGAGCACTACCCCAGCAATATTATCAGCAAGTAGAGCTAGATAATGAGATAAGGTTCATCAGCCGGTCACTTACACTCAAACTGAACCACAATTACACACGAAGCACAGACAGCTATACCATAACACCACATGGGAAATCAGACCGGTCTAATCCGATAATTTTAGAACGTTACCAAAAACTTAAAGTACAAAGATAAAGTAGCGAATGTCGAGTAAATGGCTCAAATGTAAATTGTTACGATTTAATCATTACAACTTAATTATTATCCACGATTCAATAATAAACTATTGATTAAACATTCCTCGGATTTTTTGGATAAATTGTCTCCCAGTAGTAAACGGTTACCCGCGTAGGAACATCATAGATATCTATACCAATTTCGGTTAAATTCTCTATCTGCAAAATTATCGATTAAGTTAATAATTTTTGTGTGCGTTAAATGAGTTCAAACGAATAAGAATAAAGTTAAATTACACGTTTTAAATTCATCGAAGCTCCGACGTTTCTCCAGCATGCACGTGGTGCATGGGGTTGATTGATTTTTTGTCTATTTTAGTATTATTTTCTTTGAGATAGTGCGATACCTGATTGGGATGATGCTTCTCATGGAATTATTAGGAAAATACTTGATCTTAATAAAATTCTTTTGATTATTTAGGAATGTCCAAGACTCCAGTTACCACCAATATCTTACGCCCATGTTTTTCCTGTGCCGATAAGAATCACCTCATAAAGACTCTTCAGACACAGAACGGTCTCCTCAAAAAGAAATCAGATTACTTAGAAGGGACATATTTCTCCCCCGCGCAAACGAAGGAGGTGAGAATGAGGCTCACCCGAGCAGAAAGATGTCGTGATGAATTGATAGAGGAGAGCCGTGCCCTGCGAACTTTGATCAAGGAGCAATCAGAGGCGCTGCACAAAGTCTACGTGCAGGCAGCGACAACTCGACAAATCGTTAGGATACCCATCAAGGAAGCGGACAACGTTTTTCCCGACCATCATGATCTTTCTTTCAATGCGTCAGCTGCAGCAAAAAAATCCTGCCGGGAGTGCGTGGAAGCCGATCTTTCTCCCAGGCCAACGGTAGTGTCTCCCATTGGAGCCCAGAGAGGGTTATCATCGACCGTGTCTTCCTCTGTCGTACTATCTAATACACCGATTGCTCCAAAGCCCAAGCGTCGGCAGTTGTCCAGAGCTGAGCGGAAAAAACGTCAGCGCGAACGAGCGATCGCCAAACCAAATGGACCATCCACCGGACTTCCAAGTACCTCGAACGATCCCCCTGTAACGGTCGATCTAACAGTAGGGATCCCAGGCCGCATCATCTCCGCCGCGGGCATAACTTGGGAGTAGAATGCCTCCGAATTTTTCGATCTGGAGAAGTTGTTAGCCGACGCAGAATGGGAAACGTAAAGGTCGCAATCCGATGTAACCATCTCGAGGATATTTAGTATATGGAACGATTCCGACTTATCTGTGTTCTTAAACCGCTTTCCCTTGATGTATATTAGTTTAGCTGTATCGAGTATTATAATAGTTGAATAAAACAATTTTGTCATTTCTTATTGCTGTTTTGTTAAATTGGCCATTATAAAGGTCCAGAGTAGTTTTACAACCCGAGCGTAAATTTTGTTCGAGAAGCATTAGACGATTGGTATATAATTCGGTGTCAGGGTAAAGAAAGAAACGGTGAGACGATTAGACGTAAGTCCTCCCATCGGCAGTCAGAAGGGGAAGTCGAGGCCTCAGCAAGGAGTAGTCCTAAGGCAGGGGCTCACCTGCTTGCTGGAGTCTCGCCGGCATAGCACATTTCCAACGTGAAGCAATTCGCGGGTGCTATGTTGGAGGATAAGTTGTGCAGGGTCCTGCTTCGGATTGACATCAGTATGAGGAATGTAAGCGTATGGACACTCATCCCCTGGTCAAGTGCGTGAGTTAGGTAGGGTCAATTCGAGCACTACCCCAGCAATATTATCAGCAAGTAGAGCTAGATAATGAGATAAGGTTCATCAGCCGGTCACTTACACTCAAACTGAACCACAATTACACACGAAGCACAGACAGCTATACCATAACACCACATGGGAAATCAGACCGGTCTAATCCGATAATTTTAGAACGTTACCAAAAACTTAAAGTACAAAGATAAAGTAGCGAATGTCGAGTAAATGGCTCAAATGTAAATTGTTACGATTTAATCATTACAACTTAATTATTATCCACGATTCAATAATAAACTATTGATTAAACATTCCTCGGATTTTTTGGATAAATTGTCTCCCAGTAGTAAACGGTTACCCGCGTAGGAACATCATAGATATCTATACCAATTTCGGTTAAATTCTCTATCTGCAAAATTATCGATTAAGTTAATAATTTTTGTGTGCGTTAAATGAGTTCAAACGAATAAGAATAAAGTTAAATTACACGTTTTAAATTCATCGAAGCTCCGACGTTTCTCCAGCATGCACGTGGTGCATGGGGTTGATTGATTTTTTGTCTATTTTAGTATTATTTTCTTTGAGATAGTGCGATACCTGATTGGGATGATGCTTCTCATGGAATTATTAGGAAAATACTTGATCTTAATAAAATTCTTTTGATTATTTAGGAATGTCCAAGACTCCAGTTACCACCAATATCTTACGCCCATGTTTTTCCTGTGCCGATAAGAATCACCTCATAAAGACTCTTCAGACACAGAACGGTCTCCTCAAAAAGAAATCAGATTACTTAGAAGGGACATATTTCTCCCCCGCGCAAATGAAGGAGGTGAGAATGAGGCTCACCCGAGCAGAAAGATGTCGTGATGAATTGATAGAGGAGAGCCGTGCCCTGCGAACTTTGATCAAGGAGCAATCAGAGGCGCTGCACAAAGTCTATGTGCAGGGGTCAATTACGAAAAAGATTGTGGATATTCCCATCGCGGAGGAGGACAATGTGTTCCCGCATCATCATTTTTGATTAAAGACTTTAACTACGTCTCCTAAACGGGCACATGTTGATATTTCGGACGCCCCACGGCCAAACCATTCTTCAGACGCCGTATTCACGGGCACTAGCCAAGGTAACAGACATATCGACCCCGGTCACTCTTCCGGAGGCGACAAAAACCACTAAGCGTCGGCAACCTTCTAGGGCCGAGCGCACTAAGAGACGGAGGGCTCTCCAAGCCGAACGGGAAGCGAACTTGATCACCACAGCCAAACAACAAGCCCCGGTACTTCCGGCGGAGACACTATCTCGTTCTCCCCCAGCATTCAGAGTGATACCTCCCAATAGCACTTCATGGGAAGAATATGCCCGAGATTTCTTTGATCTCGATGAGATCTTTGCAGGAACTTCCCCAAATACTCTGTGATTATTTCTTTTGTGTAGTATATGAATATATTTCTTGTTATTGATTAGTGAATTAAATGATTTCGAATGGTCGGTTGATGTTGAGATCTACTAATATAAAATTCAGTGGTAAATGGAGAGGGTAATGATTTGAAGATGTATGGTAAGGATAAACTTGTAGTGTTGATGTGTGTCTAGAATGTCGTAAAACTTTGTTTTTGTGCGTTTGTTAGAAATTGTCTTAGTGGAACAGGTATAATGGTGGTGGTTATTTCGATGATAGGAATGAAGTGAGTAGAGCGAACACCGCGAAAAATGGAAAATGACGTAAGTCTTCTAACGGCAGTCGAGAGTTAGTTAAGTCAAGTTGGGATGAAGGAGTAGTCCTAAGGCAGGGGCTCACCTGCTTCATCGTAGCTCGCCGACATGGCACAGCACCAACATGATTCGAATCATGGATGTCATGTTCGGAATGTGATCGTGTGGGCATTTGGTTAAGGGTCCCTCATGAATGTAGTACGCTGACTGTGTGTTAAGGACTATCATCCCCTAGTGGTTAGAAATTTTTTATGGACCCGACCAACGGCCTAGCACAAGGGAAGAAGTCGTCCCAGCCATAGCGCCGTTGAAAATACGCAAGCGATGGAAAACAGACAAAAGCCGATGCATGTGATGACGGAGAAGATTGGAGAAATGAGCTCTACGAAACCTGTGCTCGAAGAAAATTTTCGTAAATCAGCCGATGGATTGTGTGATCTAGATGATTAAAATCTCAACTTGTACATTGCCAAATGGGATATTGATTTCCTATAGATAATGATGTAACTTTGTTATAATTAATACGGTATTAATTCGAATATAAGCAGCACTAATGGTTTAACATTTTAAAATTGGGGAAAAAATCAACTTCGAAATTAAGCCACAGGAGGTTTTATGATAGGAATTTTAAATAGGATAAATTAAAAATAAAAATGCTTTAATGAAAAGATGTTAAAAAAACGAAATTTACTTTGTAATAATATTTACATAATCTTCTTATTTAACCTTATATAATCTTCTTCAGGCGCATCATCACTTTCAACACCTTTAAAAAGCAAATTTTATTTTAAAAAACATTCATGCCGGTTAAGGCTGAAGGGGAGAAATTCTCACCCTTGAAATTCGAAAACTCCTATTTCTTTAATCTATGAACGATAAAGCGAGGCTCAATCGTTATAACATGGTATTTTGGGTTGTATTCCATTAGGCTGTCAACAAGATAAACATGACAAGTCATCACCGTTGGGATATATTTAGTTGCACTTCATTTAGAATTTCAGAACATCATCGAAGATGGTATTCAATTGAAAGGCTGTTTACTTTCTGAGCTGGAATCCTCATCTTCAATGTTGCACCAGAGCACATCATCTTCGGTACCGTTAAAATCTATAATTATGCAACATTTTAAAAATGAATTTTTATTACTCCTTCAGGGACATCTTTCCGCGACTGCAAAATCCACTGAGCTGTAGTTAATGGCGATGCTCTTGTTATTTCCCAGTTGGTGTCAAATGATGGTCTTCTCTAATTAACCAGGCTTTAAAATAGGTTCTCATTCTGTTTTTGAATAGTTTATTTGCAGATACATAGAGAGGTTGTAGTTGACACGTCATTCCTCCTGGGATTATTACGAAATCACACTTTTTTCTCTTTATTTTTAATTAAATGTCATCAGTCAAATATCCTCGGAACGCATCCATTGCTAGTATGCTTTGTCTCTTTAAAAGAGCATCAGATCTCTTCTCCCAGACAATTTCTACCCAATCTTCCATCAATTATGACATCATCCAGGCAATCTTTTGTGCTCGAATTTCAACACCCTTAGGAGAATTCTCCTAGGGTATGGTTTTTCTGTTTAAAATATTAAAAGGTGGCAATTTATTTCCATCTGTATTTATAGACAACATTACGGTAATGCGCGATTTTTGAAATCCAGTAGTTGATATTTTATTTGTTTTTTTCGTTTCTGGTTTACTGTATAGTTTCTTGGCATATTGAAGTTGCACATTCAAAGTTTCTGGTTGACAGTAGTTTGGGCTGAAGTTTAAATGTTTGGTTATTGGGATTCATTCTCCCAATACCTTCAGTCGCTACCCTGATATAGGATCTGATAAGTGGTTTCACTTGAGCTGGAAATGGAATGGATTTATTTTCATTTATTCCTTTCCTAAAATAATTATTATTATTTGAAAGATTTAATGAATTAAATTTATTGATATCAGGAGGCTTCTTCAATTATTAGTTTGTAACATCCGGACGTCGTTCATAACTTTTGTTCTTTGGTTTATTGTCGTTTCTTTCCAAAAAAAATCAAAGATTTATTATTCATAACATATCGGCCTGTTAAGGCATAAAAGGAGAAATTCTCAGCCCTTCATTCACTAAAACTGCGTCTAATTAAACGCTGAACGATTGGGCCTAAAGCTCAAACGTTAAACAGAGGTTTTCATTGTCATCTGATGTAACTTCAAAACTGTGTGTTTATGGTACAGAGCAGAACTTTGATTGAAGTTTCATTGATATTAGAAGTTATTTGATCAGGTTGACTTGTTGATTTACTTGTTGATTGTTGATGATTGATTGGAATTGGTATTCCGCATTGATTTACCCATAGCCAGCTATGTTTGGTATAGAGCAATGGGTATTTGATTTGGTATGAACAAATATTGAGGTGATGTTGTGCATGAGGATTAAATGTTTTTATATGGTGTATGGCTTCGACATTTTACTGGTAAAGTTTGAATTAAGTTGAGGAGTAGGATGAAGGAGTAATATGAGGGTATATAAGGAAGTAATTAGATACGGGGTAGGATATAAGGGTATAGGGGTTGCGAGGAAAATTTTATTTTACGACAAATAACATTACAGGCCGGTTAAGGCATAGGGGGAGAGTTTCTCGACCCTTCACTAACTAAAGCTTGTTTGTAACAATCAAGTGGCGCTGTCTGGGACTCAAGCGTCATACGTTTTGAGTAGGTACTTTCGTAGCATCTACGATAACAGGCCATCATTGCACTGAATGTCGGATTTGATTAAGGATGTTGAATATGGGGACTCAGTGGAGTAGCTGTGACAATGGCTGGTTATGCTGCTGTTAGGTGCTTTGTTGGAATCTGATTGATTAATGGAACTTATCGATGGTTGTTTGTGACGGGATGTAGCATCTGAAAGGACTTTGTTATGGATGTTGCAATTTGGTGTTGTTCTGCCATTAGGTAGCGAGTGACAGAGATTGTTGATCTGGAAATTTTTGGCTCAGGGTATTTGAGGGATTTGAGACATCATGTAGGATAAAATATAAGTTTTCTACAAATAGTTGTTAGGTCAATGTACAAAATGAAGACGACAAATGTTAAAGTCATGGCCAAGTGAATCGGCCTTTGAATGGGAGAGTTTTGGCGCTGGGTATTTGACGGATTTGAGAAATCATATAGAACTATAGGAAGGAATATAGGACAGTTTTTACAAAAGAGTTGTTAAAACAAAATGAATGCGAAATTGTTAAAGCTGAACATCAATACACTGTCCATAATCAAGCGACTGTGATGACAAATAATACAAACATGTCACATAAAACGGGCTTAATAAAATAGGCCAAAGAGTTGTTACGGTCTCACTCAGTTGATGTTCTGCCTGTTCAATTCCGCTGCATCCATATACCTTTGATTGTGATAATAGTGTGTTTGGCAGGCCGAGTTTGAAAGAACAGAGAAAATAGAAATCACTTCTGTTTAAAAATATAATAAGGTTTAGAAAAGATATAAACTAAAATATGTTAAAGCCGCTTGTTAACGCACTGTCATTCCTTGATCAAGCGAATCGGCATATAGGCCAATGAGCTGCGTTAGAAAACTTTGGTGAATCAAGGAACATTAAAATAATTACATTAATTGTATAGTAGCAATATATCCACAGCATTTTATTAAATATATCATGATGTTCTTCTAAATTTTAGCTATATATAATTAGTAAGATATCTTTTTGTTTTAATAATTGGAGTTAGCGGTTTTTGTGAAAAATTAAAAACTTGTTATTTATAAATCCTTTGATTAAATATATATTGTTGGTTTCAAGATCTTTGCTCAGATATTTAAAGATGGATATACCTGGCGACCACGCCGAAAATCAAAACATCAACGCCATTTCGAAATCGACAAAATCGCTAATGGAATGCCTACCGAAATCGCGCCAAGACATGCTCACACTGAACATCAGACGATATGATGGACGAGGTTTAAAAGAAGCCGAAGAATGAATCAGGGATATAGAAGAATGGCTGCTGACAAATGGACAGCGATTGACAAGCACTTTCTATGTGTTATTGGTGGCAGAAGCAAAGAAATTGTGGGAAAATGTCAGAGAAACAGAAACAACAGATGTGAAAGCCAAAGCGTGGTTCTTAAATATGTTCACCATTACAAAATCAATAACTGACAAAATCAGAGAATTTGCAGCTATGGAACAGGAAGATGATGAAAGGTTTGCAGCTTTTGAGATACGGCTAAGGAAAGCTTTAGCTGAAGTTGTAAATTCAGGACGATCCGAAGAAGATATTGTTCAAGACCTCGTTGCAAATAAAGCACGCTATGCGAGACTGCGGGAGATACTACTGACCAAACCAAGAAACAAAAATTAAAGAAACGAGATCATTGGCGAAAAATTTGAAAGTAACAAAAATGGAAACAATAAAACGGAATTTATTAAAGCAATCGGTCAAAGAACATACGCTAGCGTGACTGAGGGAGGGCAGATAAGAATTCAAAAGAATACCCAAAATCCCATGCCTACATCACCACAAAGAAGACTATCAGAAGAGTCATTTAGTCACCACAGATCAAGAAGAGACGAACATCATATAAGCGGACCAATATAATGCGAAGGAAATAACCATGGTCGTGGAGAACAATCTCCAAGTGAACAATTCTTGAGAAATGCGAGAATCCCGAATAGATCAGAAAGGAAGCTGCCGACAATATCCATGAAGAATATAGCAAGGATGTACAACGAAAGTAGAGGACTACCACAAGCATCGGTCCCAAAATTAACGGTAGTTGATTGTTTTTGCTGTGGCGAAAGGGACAAAGACGGTACGACTGTCCACTGGAAATAAATATCTGATATGTGGAAAAGAAGGACACGGGTTCCGAGATTGTTTTTCGTTACAGAAAGAGGTTCCACACCGATATCAAAGAATAGCGTGCATAGAACAAGAAGATACAAAATCTGAAAGAAGAGATTACACCGAAAACAGCCAGGATTTCAGAACTGCTTAAGAATTTGTGGGAGAAAATAGGCAAACCAGACCTTCAACGTAGTATGATATTATTACGCGGAGCTTTTTCAATTGGAGGCGAAGAAGCAATGGGATACATGGAATCAGAAGACCAAAATAAGCACAGTAGAAGTGATAAAAGAGATCAAACCCGAATTCATAGGGGACATTGATACAATGAAAGAGTTTGGAGCAAGGTTAGTGAAAATCAATAATATAGAAACGTCATTGATAAACAAAATTTACACTGATGAAGAAATAATAAATAAAGCACTAGTGGCCACCCGATCAGCTGTCGAACAAGTTGATTCAGCACCTACCTTTTTCAAACTACAAATTTTGTTTTGGTAATTAAGATCAAATTTGGACAGTAAAATATAATTTTTTTAATTTTTACAACAAATATTCTCCTCACACTTTTTATTAATTTTTGAAATTTTATTTTCCCTATTTTCCTTTAAAATGTTTATACTGACATTTCGTGAAAAATCATAAAACTTGAGTTGACCTGCAAAAAATCGATAATTTTGATCTTAGATTGAGAATCTTTTATTTAAAATTTCATCTTTTGTCTTTTAATTAAAAATATATTTATTATTTTTTATATTTTTATAACTTCCTTGCTTTTTCTTTACTTTTGATGGAGAATTTAAAATCTTTTAAATTGTAATTGATAATTTATATTTTTGAAAATGTTTTTGATATGTAAACTTTAGTTTTTTTTAATTCCTATAGCTCTATAATTTCCTAATAATTTTTTGTAATTTTTACTTGTAAACCAAACTGAAAACTGCTTTTGAACAACATCCATAAAACCTTTCACAGCTTTGCCAACACCTTCAATTGACGCGAAAATTAATGATCATTTTCAAGCTAATAATAAAATTATTCGGTTTTTTATATTTTCAATATAATCCAGAAACTAAACATAACCACCAGGTGACCTGGGTTCCAATTTCAGACAGTTTTTGCAATGTACAATTTTAAGGAAATAATCAATAATGGATTTTTTTTAAAACAAAGAACTGAATATGTTGTGCAAATGTAAATATATATATTTTGATTACCCCCGGTCGTTTGTACAACAAAATTCTTTAACGACGCAATATCGGTAACCGATTATAAAAATGAATTCAAAACTAAAAATTTAAGTCACTTTTATTAACCAATGTAAAATAACTATACGGATAATAAGTCAATTTAGTAACGGAAGAAAGGCTTATCTTTGACCAAATCTTCTTCCTTAATGGCCTCTCTATTACTACGAATATTGGGCATATATTGAAATGGAGCCTCATGCACAGAATATTGAGGATAAAACACATGACGGATTTCTAATGACACTTCATTTGGTTTAGGTAAGCAATTGTTCACAACACGAAGCTAAAAAACGTATATATTGAAAAAAATGAAGATAAACGAAATAAAAATCAAATTGGGAAAATAATATTCCAAATTTTTGATTTATAAAATTTATTTTAATAAATTTGGAATCAGTGAATATTTTTCATTTTTCAATCGACAATTTGAAAATATTTTCTTTATAGATGTTTTAATAAATATTTTCATCAATGGTCAATATTTTATTTTATGTTCCGATACAAAGAATGTATTTTAAAAATCTTTATAAATCATTCGGTTAAACTTGAAATACAGGGTGAATGAATTATATATTCAATAATTATATCAAGATACGTTCCACAGAAAAAGCATAAAACCAAATAGATAACTAAAAGATCGCATAAAAAGATTGATTTTACCCTTATTGGAGAGGATTATGGTGAGTAGAAGAGTTTGAAGAAAAGAGCCTCAGTTTTAAAACAAATTGAAATCACGAGTCCAAAATAAGTTTTTTATTTCAATTTTTTTTAGAAATTAAATGATTATTTTCTATAGATTCAATTCGGGTGACGAAATTAATTCTCCCTCATTACATCCAGTTCTAATTTCAATGGTCGGTGGTTTACCACAACAAAATATGTTATTAAACTTTGCAATAATTTCTGAAATTGTTTTAGAAGTTCTTGATACCCAGTAATATAATTTTTTAGGTCACACTGGAATTTAAATACCCGTTCAGAATTCGGGTCATTATTAAAAAAATTGTCTAAAAAATCGCCATAAAAACAGAATTGAGTGCACGGGGGAAATGGTAATATAAACACAGTAGAATTAGGCAATTTCATGAATTCGGCGTAACATTTACTATAAACTATTTCTAATAGCTTTTGTGACTTTAAATATAAAATTAAAAAAAGGATTTTGTAGTGCCTCTGAATTTCAAATTAACATATTAATTAAATAATAAAATTGCATGTAAATTATTAAATTAAGAAAATGTAAATACATTATTTTATTCATATAAATACACTTTCTTTCAAAAATCCACATCTTTTTAATCAATAAAAAATGTGCTCAAAATTCTTCAATTGGAACAATTTGTGGATCAACGAAATACTTCACCTATATATAGAATGGGCATTACAAATGAAAAATCTCGTAAAGCTGGTGGTGGTACTTCTAATCAACGTCAGATCACAGAACACACAGTCAATGGGTACGTTAAGTACAAATAAACAATTACTCTCGGATCATGGAGACTGCACCATCACAATTGAATGTCCAAACAAATCAGAAGAGCCGTATTCAATGAAATTGCCATTCCTAAATTCGTAAATACCAGATACACTTTGCACAAAGATGTGGAATCCAAAGAATATTTTTCCTATTATTATTATGTTCCTACAGATTTGATCTTGAGATCACAGTAATTATCTATCCATTTGCATATCTATATCTATATCTATCGATCTATGCTAGACCACAACAATAACTGGACAAATTTCTAAGTCAAGGTCTTTTTGATGCTATTTACTTATAGTCCCGTGCTTGACTACAAAGTCAAAATGCTTGTAATAAATTTAAGTCGGTGGGATTACTTGACTCAATAAAACGAATCTGATGTGTGACCATTAATTATTGATAATAATATTTGAAAGTGTGAAGTATTTATGGGCTGAAATTTTGATAGATAGGTAGACAGAAAATAATCAATAACAACCACAATGTTTCTTTAATCAAGTTATTGAGCTTTTATATATTCCATGAAACCTCTAAAGATGAGTATAGGTTGAAAAATGAAACAAGTTATTTCTATAATAAAACGCACTTGTAATCAACCTAATGAATGGAAAAATGATATTATGGGTTATGATATGGGTTAAATGTCATGAGTTGGAACAAATTTGAGAAACTTAAAGATCTAGAACTAACAGCAACGACTGATACATTGAGATATGCAAATAATATTGTGTTTTAGAAACGTAAGGTAAAGCAATATAAGAACTAAGAATAAATGGTAGGAAAAGAAGAGTAAAGTTTACAATAGTAGGATATATGACTCCAGAGGTAATTGGTGGTATAGAGTTGCCAGTAGAAGAGGTCGAGAAAACGAAGCAAGAGCACATATGCATTATCGAAGCCAAATTTTTGGAAGACAATAACGAATATGGAACTATTTCAAAGAGCAAAGAACACTTTAAAGATAAATAGCCCGATATTACTAAACATTATAAAAGAATCAAAATGTTTTTATGGCTGATAAATGGGACATTGGCTGCACAAAGCTGTTGAAGCATAAAATAGAAACTCAAAGGAAAATCGATATATATATTTAACCTTGGAGACAACCAGTCAACTTGGAAGGTAAAATAGATAAAGCGATAAAAACTAATGGGAAGACAATATTATCAAAACGTGTGATTCGCCATGAAATACTCTATTAATATGCGCCTGGAAGAAAGAAAAGCAAGATATCAGATTATGTCTTGATAATAGGCAATTAAACGTAGTAACAGAGAGACAGGCGTTCTCTATGCCGAATATAGCAGAGATGTTAGATAAATTGGGTGGAGCAAAGTATTTCAGTTCGATAGATCTTGGAAATGCATATTATCAAGTAGAACTAGAAGACGAATCAAAGTTAAAAACGGTGTTTTCAACAAAATCAGGTCAATACTGTTTTAACAGAATGCCATTTGGGATAGCAGCGGCACCAGGTACGTTTTAAGAACTGATGGGAAAAGTATTAATGGATACTACGAAGTTTTAAATGAAGTGCTGGATAAACCCTGAAAGTTCGATATCCTTAAAGAGGAACTCAAATCTAGACGCGATTAAATTATTTGAAAAGCCAAAATGTGTTAGAAATCTGAGAAGCTTCCTAGGAATATGCAATTACAACAGAAGATTTATAAAGGAATACGCAAAAAAGCCAGGAGTTTTAGAAGAGCTATGCGGGTTAAACAACAAAAAATTAATTTGGACTGACGGATGCAACATCGCATTCAAAAATATGAAAAATGCTTTAATGTCCTCACCAATTCTAGGGTTTCCAGATTTCGAAAGAGAATTGATTCTAGATAATGATGCGAGTTTTGACACGATTGGAGCAGTATTATCATAGAAGGACGACAACGGGTGCGAAAAGGTTATAGCATACGGTTCTCATGCAATGAGCAATCATGAAAAGGGATATTGCATAACAAGGAAATAGTTCCTGGCAATCTATTATTTTTGTCAACACTGCATAGAAATAGAGTATAGAAAAGGTATTTGAATCTAAGAATGAAAGATTTTACAAAATCAATGGGAATTACACTATGCTTTTTTTCATCAAGCACGTGTATCGCATCCAAATAATTATAACCTTCGGGTGGGATTAAAATATCAACGTCGCAATTTTATAATTTATAAATTTTCGGAATTATTAATTGTGTTTTTCATAGTTACTATTTTAGTTATTTCTATTTAGGGTAACTTAAAATAACTATTATTAGACATTAGATATTTTTAAAATTTTGCATTTTAGTAGTAGTTTATTTTTTAAAACGAAAAATGATAGAACAGAGCAACAACAATGAAAATTTTGCGGGAATAATTCTGATTAGAAGACAGCATAGTGTTTAAATGTTCCGGCTAAGAGAAGAAAAAGCAAAATTGTACTATTTGTCAATCGATTGGAATTTTACTATTGTGAGGAAGATTTAATTATTAGCACAATATAATATTATAATAATAAATTTACATCTGAATTATTACTATTAAGAAATTAACATATACATATATTAAAGTATTATATTCGTATTATATTATGGCGTACATAATTATTATTGTTATTTATAAATGCTTAATCGTCAATTTAATGATTTGTTTAGTCAAACCGATATTGTTATAGTTTTTGAATACAATTTGAATTCGACTTCTAGTTTTATTTAACATGGCGACCCTGGCAATAGTGAATAAGATGATTCCGGATGTTTACGGCGGAAGATACGAAATCGAAACTTTCATTGAAGAATGTAAGCGATATTTACAGTTATGTGGTCTAGATCAAGATAACCAAAATATGATGATAAAATGCCTTATTTCAAGAGATATTTTACCGATTTATGAAGCCGTCGATGTCAAATTTATTAATTTTGAAGATAGACTCAGAGAAGCTTTCAAGAAGCCGTCAACACTGATAGGCGATTTTCTGAACTTATACAATTATGAGAAAGATAACGATGCAGCGCCAGTGTTTTTCGAAAAGATTGAGAAAATGGTCGACAAAGTATTGAAACACAAGTGGGATAAAAACGAATTAGTCGCTTATTTTTTGATACATTGTGTCAAAGACAAAGAAATCCAAAAAGAGATCAAGATGCGAGATGCTTTAAAAGTCGAAGAGATCAAGGACGTAATTCGTAAAGTTGATGCTATCAACATTGAAGTTTCTAGTATTGCAGTTATGCAAAGAAAAGAAACGTTCGCAAACGTAATAAAGAAACGACAAGGATTTGCCGATATACAAGATCGACAACGCAATTTTTCTAATGTTCAAGAAAGACGAAATTTTGAACCAAGATTCAATTCTATTCCGCACACTCAAAGATTCGATTCTGGAAGGAATACTAATCAACAGTATTACCAAAGAGACAACAGAGCAAGTGGAAGTCGCGTTGTTACATGTTGGAATTGTCAAGAACTAGGACATTCGAGTCGAGAATGCCCAAAAAAGAAGTGTTATGGATGTGGAAAAGAAGGACACATGATTAGAGAACGCAACCGTACAAAGTACATTAGGGAAAAGTCCAGCGGAAATAGTATTTGGGTTTCGAATAACAAGAGAATGGCAAAACAAAAAGGAAGTTAATAATGACCGAATTAGAATCATTGAAGAGATACAAGAAAAGCAAAGAAATGTTAAGTACAGAAACGCAGATAGAATTAATAGAGAATTTAAAATAGATGACAACGTTTTAGTAAAGATAGACATAAGAAAAAAAGAAGATGATAGATACAGAGGACCTTTTCGAGTGATAAAAAAACTACATGATAGAAGTTACGAACTTATGGATAAAGAAGGTAAAACAATGATTCGAAATGTAGAATGGCTAAAGCCTTTTAAACAGGGGGGATGTGAGGAAGATTTAATTATTAGCACAATATAATATTATAATAATAAATTTACATCTGAATTATTACTATTAAGAAATTAACATATACATATATTAAAGTATTATATTCGTATTATATTATGGCGTACATAATTATTATTGTTATTTATAAATGCTTAATCGTCAATTTAATGATTTGTTTAGTCAAACCGATATTGTTATAGTTTTTGAATACAATTTGAATTCGACTTCTAGTTTTATTTAACAACTATATTATAAGTCTATTTTCTATTGTAGTCGCAAAATCATTTTATTGATATGCTACATTTTGGGATTTATTAAATTGATCTATTTCGTGGAATTAATTCAGAAAGATACAAATCATAAAGTGCCAATAAAAAATACAGGGCCAATTTAATTCATCCAATACATCTGAAAACAACAATTCACACATGCTCACATCACGATCTTATTAATGTTTCGTCAGTTCCCTTGATTATTACACCAAAAACCACTGAAATACACTCTATAATACAAGTACATAAACTGGCTTGATGAATTTTTTCCCCCACAAATCACGCGGATTTCAGCCATTTCATAATTAATTTTTCTCATTTCTAAAAAATGATATTAAACGATATCCAGTTTTATTCAATTTCGACATAATTTTATCTATAGGTAATCTTAGTGTAGGATCCTACTATTAATCTTTGATAAATTGTCCCATTAACGCCAATTGCGAGATCCAGGGACAAATTTCGACCTCTGTTAGGTGATTGTGTTGCATATAATCTTTCTTCCTTGTTCACATCCCATTTTCTGTCTTGTCCAGCAATTACAGCCACATTGGTCAATGAAAATCAATTTCTTATCTCTATGCTTGTTTTAAGACGAGGGTTGCATATTGCATTCTCATTCCCATGGCTCAGTCTAAATTTCGTTTAGCAACAGGTGGTCACAATTGATTCTTATTAAATGGTTTTTCAAAAAAACGTAAAATCATCATTTTTGATACATGACAATGTTCTAAAATGAGAAAATTCTTCATTTCTTCTATTGATGAGCAAATGTTTTCTTCTACATAATCCAATAATTTATTTCCTTGTTTTTCAGTAGGATTTAGATCCTACTTACTTATCTTCAGAAGTGACAAATTTCCATATTTTCGATATTTAAAGATTATAGATTTGATTGAATTTTCGGGTGTCTCCAATAAATTTCCAATAATCTTCGTCATTTCCATGACATTTATTAGTCGGACTTCGTCAGTTTCCAAAATTCAATAATAATATTACATTTTATAAAATTTATGTTTTCTTGTTACGGTATTAAAAATTGTAGAAGGACCAATAATATCTGAAAAACTATGTATCCAATTTCTTCACCTATCACTTCAATCCCTTTTTCAATTTCTATATTGTACCGAGGATCTCACTGAGTTGTTGTTTTTATATTATAACGTTATTGATTTTTCCTTTATATTATTATATGTATATCTCAGTAGAGTTTGGTGAATTAAAATTTTAATAAATTGGCCAGATAATAAATGTATTGATTCGTAGGAACCAGAAACGCAACCTTTTGCAATTTCTATGTTTTCACTTTTGTGTTAATCCACTATTTATAGTACCAATGTCTTATGTAATATGTGTATGATGGTTATTTCATGTTTAATGGGTTTGAGAAATAAACGAACCTTTCAATAAAGAAAATTCCTGGCAGACAATCGCTTATCAAATCTTATTATCCTGAGGACTTGGTAAACTCTTTTGTAGGTAATTGCTTCCAGTTAATAATTTAGATAATTTCACTCATTAAACTTTGGCAATCACCACAATTAATTTAATGCTTTTCATGGTCTTTTGGGGATCAAACTTGGGAGTCCTGAGAGCGCGTCTGAGCCCAAACTCTTTCACAGGCAACTAATTAAGATATCCAAAGTAATTGGTGACATGTTAGCTTGTTACTTTTAAAATCAGACACTATACAATACATCATTTGTTGATAGAACTGTCATATTAGTTAAGATTAGAAGACATGCTATACATCAAATTTCTTTGTAATTACTTTATATACAAATAAAGGTTCAATTCTAATAAGATTGTATGAGATAATAAAAACAACAAATATGAGGTAATGCTCGAGTATATGCTTTGATTGTTAGATTGAAACCAAATGTTTGAAAATTTATTCTTAATTTTAAATTAAAATTTATTCTCGAAATTCACTTTATCCAAATTATCATCAATCTGAATTAAAATTTATTTTATTAAATAACATTAAATATTATTATTAAATAACAATTGCATATAGATTACATAAGACTTGTTAGATTAACAAAGTTTAATGTAAACAATATACTAATAATGATCCAAATAATTTTGAAATATTTTAAAATTGTTTTATATCGAAACGTTCCATTCAAAAAATAAAACTTTTAAATAATAAAGAAATTATTTTCACTGATTTAATGTGAAAATTATAACGAAAAAGCTATTAACATTTAAATTATTGACCTTTTAATAGTTATTTAACATTGAAAAGTAAGAAATTTAAATAATGAGCATTATAAGGGCGTACTAATAAACCTCGCAACCCCATTCCCAGAGTTAATGTTCACACTGTGCTGCATAAGGTGTTCATAAAATGTATCCTCATTATTTGGTGTGGGGACAAGATATTGTATATAATATAAATTCTATACCAAATTTTCAGATGCTGCTATTATTTTATCATCAATTAATTTTGATTCCTCAGTTTCTTTCGTCTAAATTTCGATTAAATCAATACCAAAATAATTTTTATACAAGTTTAGCTTCATCATTTTTTAACGTTTCAATCCAGTTGGTAACATCTTTCGGTTCTGGAACTTTGTATGATTCGTACTAAAATAATAAAATAGAAATTAATTATTAAATATGTTATGCCTCTTTCTTCAATTTATTGACAAGCCCTGGTATAGGAATAATTTTTTCGTAATTACTCCAATCAATTTTTGGTTTTTCAGGTGGCAAAGTAGAAATTCTTAAATATTAGGTATTAATGAAAATAATTTTAAATAATACTTCATCACGATATTATCTTGACGATTTTTAACTTCTTTGTACACGGCACCCATATCAGGTCCTATCTTTTTATAAATTCTAAACCAATCTATTGTGGATTTACTAATTCTATTCATAATAATAATTCTTTTCTTTCTAGTAAAACAAAAATATTTGACAATAATAAAATTTTAATAAATTTAAAACATTGACAAAAAAAACATTGAAAAAAACTGTCTTTTAGGGCTACATAAAATAAATAAATATTCACTTAAAATTTATATTTTCACTATTAGTTTTCAATAAAATATGATAACTAATAGATATGATTTATTTTAGGAAAAATGTTTGTCCACAACAACGAAAGCGCAAAAAGTTTAATATAAAGTGAAAACCACATAATAATCTCCTCGAAAAATTTGAAGAAAAATAAAAACATGCTGGACATAGGATAAAGAAGAAATATCCTATACGATCTTAAAAATTTCCAAAGTCTCTACCCCATGCACAATTGCCACACAATATTCATTTTATCACTATATGCCTTTCGCCAGTGGCATTTGTCATGTACTCGACTAGGTGACCATATGTATATGACCATATTTCTAAGGCTGAGGATGCCTTGATGAGTTTTTAGGCTAATCGGTTTAACATAGTAAGTACGGTACCCTTACTCCTGTCTGTACTCATGTTACAATCATTCACAAAACTCCGTAACTACTTGATAATAAATTTGACTCTCAGTGTCCCTACTAATTTATGGGAAGTGTTATATAAATATTCGATGGTTGTCATCATATTTGTCATCAACTCTTTCCTAAACGTCTTCATGATTATTTAACTTTTACCATCCGTGTACCCATGACAACAACCATGTTTGTAATCTACACAGTGGCTGAAAATTCTATGAGCAGGTGAAATCCACTACTAGAAGTCCTTCGTAATGTATTTTTTAATTTTCGGGTTCATGAATGGTACTTGATTGGTACTGACAGATTAGGTTTTCATGGTGAGTATGTACATTAGGACAAATTACTGAAGTATTATCATTAGATATCGACGGTGGTCTGTCTAATTCTAGTCCATAAGGAATCTGAAGTCTAACTTCTCGAGATAGAATATTATTTTAACCAATTTTCAAATTTCGGTGTAATAGTTTGAAAATACCTAGACCTCGGCCATAGCTCTTACCATATTCGTGACACGGACACTCTGATCATCAACAACGACTCAATCAACATTAAAATCCCTGCCTAGAGGCGTAGTTATTTGGGGGTTAGGGAAGTGAGCTAATTTGCTCCTGGTGCCAACAAGAAAGGGCACCACCAAATGATTCAATGTATTTGTGTTGGACTTATAAATTTACAAAGTTCGCCTCAGAAGTCAGTAAGAAACAACTGTTGTTTCCTTCCTTTGTTAATATTTCTGTTTAAAACAGATTTTGATAGCAACAGTCTTTTGTCATTCTATTGGTGTAATTTTTTATGATAGTGTCATTATACCATATTGAGTATTGACTATTGTACTCTAATTTTTCAATTGGACCGAATACGGTGCTCTAATCTCTCCATAACACGAGGGGTATGACGCAAAAATTTATACCTTGAACCCACAACGCCTTGTCTTCGCTACTCTGTGAAATCAGTTTTTGCATAATTCTAAAAATTTTAGAAATGCAGCAAACATATATTCGAGTGGTGCCATATTTAAAATTAAATTAGATTTATTCTATTCAATACATAAATATTCGAGCTTAACTGTTATAGCGCTTTTATTTTATTTTTATCTGGTTACTTAAACGATTTTTATGATGATTTTTTATAATTATTGTTTAATTATTTTTCAATAAATTTTCTTAATCTTTTATTAAAATTTTGTACTTTTTTCATAGGTCTATATCGCATGAAAATACGAAAAATAACATTTCTAATTAATTTGATTTTGGTACTTCATTTACAGGAATACCTCGAACAGTACGGTTAATCGGTTCTGGAATTTAGCCGTACTATTTGAAACCGGACTATTCGAGGCATTCTGGTGCTAATAAATTTACGGCTTAGTAGCCCTATTAAGAAATTTAAAAATCGTGATTATAATCTAGTAAACAAAAACTTTAGCAAACGAAGCCCCTTCCTCATGACGCTAAGCTTCTGTTCTAAAGTGAGCCATTTGCGTATTTTGGTTGTGGAGTCACTTTTACACTTTGTTCTGCCACTCATTTTATTTTTTAAATTAAAGTCAACATACTCTACGATTAAAAATATAAAACCAAGAACTTTGATCTATTATCGCGTGATCGTGAATGTATCCGTAGTGAATTATTTTACGGTTTATTTATTCAATTTTTTATTAAAACTACAAACCAGAAATTAAACGTAACAAAACAAATTATTAAACACGTGCCGTATGATTTTATAATAACAAATAAATTCTAAAAAATTAATTAAAAAAAACTTTTTTAAATTTCGAAAATTTTATTTAATCATTTTAAAAACAATC
>CAUHTR010001099.1:0-89785 GCA_959609185.1 Schmidtea polychroa
ATCTCTACTTGTTTTATCGAAACTTAGAATGTATCAATTACAGTATGTTAAATTGTGTAAATATAGTATAATTAATATTGTAGCGGGCGATACAGACTCTTTCTTTTTCAAAGTTAAAAAGTTTAAGTTAAGTGTTCTTTTACCTGAAATGATCAATTACAGCCTATTGGGCATTTCGAATTATGATCCAACTAATTCATTTTACAAAAATAAGTTAGATTCTTTTATTGGAAAATTTAAAGATGAGATTAAGAGTAACATTTACAAAGAGTGGATAGCAAAATTTTATAGTTTATTATATCATACAATTACAATAAAAGCAAAAGAGGTAGCATTAAAAATACAGACATAAAACACTAGTCACGTCCAGATTGTTACAATGAATTAAAAATAAACATAGGGTGTACTAATTTTGAAAAGGTACCAACAGCCACTAGTTGTAAGTTTCCAAAAAACTAAAGTAGTCATTACAAATAATGATGATTAAAGGGCTTGGGTGAAGAAAAATGAAAGTCTATCATATGATAATTATATGATAGAGAATAACGGTAAATTCGTAAAATAATAATCAAACTGCTTGGCAAACTGTTCATCGAAATGCTCAAAAATTATTGAGATACTTATGATAAACATTGTTATTGTCATATCGATTTAATAAATGTTTATTCCTAAATTTGTTTTTGTTGTTATTATTTGTTGTTTTATTCATTAAGTATATATAAGTTTATATAAAGTATATTATTTTATATATATTTATTAAAAATCTTGACTATGAATCAGTAAAATCATCGAAATATATACAGCGCTATTTTTCTAAAAAAAATAGGTTCTGGAACGCATGCTTTACTAAATATTTAACTTAACTTTTTTAATAAAAGGGCGTAATAGTACACAGTTTTTTCAATTCAAAATAGTTTTATTATTAAAATATTATAAACAAAAAAATCAAAAACAAAAATCAGAAAAAAATACAAAAAATTCCACACACAGCATATTTGCATAATGTTCAGCATCCCTTCTTCGCTCTTTACTCTGAGTGCTAAGAGCAGAATGATGTCCTTTGATGATGCATAATTCAACATATTTAGTAGGGTGAAAGTGGCGAAGCGGTGGTCCAAAAATACGCAAAAATAGTAGCGATGAAATAGTCTTTGTGAGAAGGGATGCTCTTCCAGATGCGAGGATGAGATTCATTTGGGAAAAGCCACGTTCGCATTCACTTGAAGAAATCGATATCGTATCTAGCACATTTTTCAATAACATTAAATTAATCGAGAATATTTTGTGATTTAAATAGTCGCGAAATCCACGTACTGATTTGAAAAAGTAATTTAAGGAAGAACTACATATTAAATAAAATTCAAATCAACTGAGATCATTAAACATATATAAACAACCGCCTACTCGATTCAATCATTTTTTAGGACTTTTGTTTGAATTTGAAAAAAAACTTGTAATTTTGTTCATGTTGTCCATTAGGAATTTAAAAAAAGAACTACAAATTAAATAAAATTCAAATTAACTGAGATCATTAAACATATATAAACAACCGCCTACTCAATTCAATTATTTTTATAGGACTTCTAGGATTTTTAACATAAAATATCATCGATAAACATTTTAAACTTTTAATACAGTATAAATAGAAAAATAGATTCCGGAATGACGTTCTTATAATATATATATATATTCACAAATTTTCGGTACATGAATAATCACTTTAAATTCACTTAAAAAGGCAGTGCCGAAAATTCGTGAATATCAAAAAAAACAATATACATACTGATTCATAGTCAAGCTTTCTTAATAAATATATGTTTATTTAAAACAAAAAAATAATTGAAATCATAATAAGTAAAAACAGTGATATATTAATAATATTATTAAGGAATATAAAATGAATTCAAGTGAAAATAAATAAATAAATAAGTAATAATTAATTACACATAATATATTGCTTTATTTGTCATTTGCATAAAGTGAAATATTTAGTTGTTACTGTTATTTTGTAAGTTGTAACGGAAGTCCACATTTACTTCAAGGCCGCCAAGGTATGGCCTAGATGCGACACATTTCAAGGTACGACATGGTATGTCGTAACTTGTACAAGTAAAAACTGAGAATGAAAATTCAAAAAATGTTCAATCATTATGTCATTAAAGTGTAAACTAATACACTCACTAAGTCACTAATACTTTAATTTTTTAATAGAAACAGAGTTTTTTCTTCCCAGTGTAACTTATGTTAACAATTTTGGATATTAATATGGAATTTTAATTTTGGAGAGAGGGTGGCAAATTGTCATATCCCTGGCGGGGTATAGAGAGTACCAAAAAGTGCGTCAGATACGTGACAATTCACTTATCACCGAAAATAGAACTGTTTTACTATTATAATAATAACTATTATTATTATTAGAAAATTTAATACCTTACTGAAGTACCAATTATCTATTAAGTTTGTAGGTAAAACTTTTATAGCAACAGAAAAATGATCTAATTTTCTGAATCCGCTTACTACATTACCATAGGCACCATTTCCAATTTCTTCGTCATAGTCATAATTTAGGTCCAATTTCGTTTTTCCATGCTGAAATGGGAATTTTCCTATTAATTTAAATACATATCAATTATTCTTATTTATGATTATAAAATATAAATTGAATTTCATCTAAATCAGTGTTTTTAAATCGTAATCCTCGAATTACTGATCCGTGTAAGAGTCAAAAATGAATTTTAATTATCAACTTTTCATTTAAAATTAAATTATTTCAATGTTACATATTTTAACATACCAAATGGCGCACTCAAACACGAAACTAAAGGCAACAATAAACGTAATAAATTCAAAATAAATTTAATTCTGAATTTACTAAGTCTATGGCCTACGTCAGTTTTATTTATTTTGAGCGATAATGATGTAAACGTTGATCAAGCTAGATGAAAAATTTTTAATTTCTAAAAAATAATTTAATATTATAACACGAAAAATGGGTTTTACTAATTTAATCATTTAAAAATTAACCCATTTAAACAACTATTTCTGGACGGTTTTTTAAATAAAAAACACGGCAAGATTCCTTCGACCCTCAGAGCTGTATATTATTTGCGATAATACACTTAATAATGATGCCTTGAAACCATCAAAATTGATTTGCTGCCTACACGCTCTTCCTTTGGGTTACAAAGACAAGCCCAGCAAAATCTTCTATAGAAAGTGTCATTAAATAAAAAAAACAACAGACAGAAATTGTTAAAAGCACCAAAACTAAGTATCTGAGTATTGGGAGCATCTATTCTTGTATCTATTGGTATTACAAAAACCAAAGTGCTTACTACTGACGAAGATTAGATTTTTCACTGTGTGTTCATGAAATATTTAGTGAAATAATATAAAAAATCCCTATGTCAAAAGACACTGTTTTAAAAAGAATTGTCGAAATGGCAGAAGATATTGAAAAAAAGCTCTTTGAAAAAATATAGAAATCATCGTATTTTGACATTCAACTTGACATATCTATTGATTTAACTAATGTTACCATGCTCCTTGTTTATGTTCATCTTGAAGATGGTGGTGACATTGTTGAAGACATGATTTGTGGTTTGGAACTCCCATAGCAGATAACTAGTGATGAAATATTTGGATTCCTGAATAACTATGTCATAAAAAAACAAAATTGATTAGAATAAATGTATTGAAGTATGCAAAGATTGACCGGCCTCTATGAAGTGAAAATAGAAGCCTTTTTACAAACAAGAAAGCTTGTCCTAATGGAAATCTTTAGCAGTACCGAAGTCTGCTTGCTCCCATGTCTTTCTGATATATTCCGCTTTCTTAATGAATTAAATCTTTCATTCAAATGTGTTTCGTCATGATTTATTAACTTTTTAATTTTTAAATGTTCAATTTCTGTGGTTTTTATAATTTCTGAGTTCAGTTTCTTGCAGATGCTTCCAACACTAATGCTCAATCTTAGTAATGTATAATTTGCTATAATTGTAAGATATGATCATATATTCATATGTTTTTGATATGTTGGAATTGCTCGGAATATTTTTATGTTGGGTTATTGAGTTGGTGATAATTTAAAATGTTACTCTGACTCCAAGCGTGTCTTTATACGATTCACAAATAACACTTGACAACAGAAATCTTTATTGATAATCACAAATAATCTTTCTCTTTACACTGGCAATAAATTCAACACTCTGCTTGGTGACTATACAATGCTTATTACAACACTCGGTGAGGAATAGCACTTGTGTATAACACCGAATTAAAAGATTACAAATTACTGATTGGTTTCTAAACTGGATTTTGAGTTGGTTGTTTTCTTTGACTTTCTTCACAACTTTATTTAAATAATCAAATAACTTCTTTTCGTTTTATTTTTCAACTAATTCTTTTCTTCAACTCTTCTCCAATAATTATTCTCCACAATTATTTCCTTTACAATTATTTTGACAATCGTTTGTCCAACAACGTTTCCTCCAACGTCTAATTTTCTCCAATAATTTTATCTCTCAAATCGTCTCTCAAATCGTCTCTCAAATCGTCTCTCCAAATTGTTTTTAATTTCGCGTCATTTTGTCTTTAATTTTCTTCTCTCTTTTGTTCTCTTTTCATGTTCACCAGTTTTCCCTTATATAGTTCGCTTCTCTTGTGGCACTCCAGATAATCAAGTGTTTTCCATTTTCCTTCTACTGCTTTCCCCGACTGTCCCATTTTTATCTCTGACAGCTGTCAAGTTATTTTCCCTTTTCCCTTTTTTGTTTGACCGCCTTCTACCATCAATTCTATTATCACTGGCAAGCTGTCGAGATAAGAATATTGTTGTTCTCCTTTTTCCCCGATTTCAAAATTCCTTTTCCTTTCTGTACTAATTAATTAGTACTGACCTTGATTTTTATTTTCCTGTTTGATAACTTTTATTTCCTTTCTCTTTCTCAGTTTTAATTTCTTTTCACTTCAGTTTTCTTTTCTGAGTTTCTATAGATCGTCCCGTTTGTCATGACGATCTTCCCCCAGGTAATTTTATTTATTTCTTTATAAATTGTTATTTAGGTATCCTCAACATTTATATATGGTTAAGTTCTCCACATATATTATGTTAGAAAATTGGTTTTTTGTTTTAATAATATATTGAGAGGTCAATCTTATGATAAGCTAAAAATATGCTTGAAATTTATTTAGGACTACAAGCACGAATTAAGAATATCAATGAATTAGATCATTTTATAACTTTTTGAACTTGGTGTTTAATTTATTTTTTCCTCAACAAGTCGTTGGTTGGAATTAACTACTGATGCATGTAAAGCTTTTTATGAAAACTGGGTGGGAATTTCCATATTTTAAAACAAATATCAGAAGATGAAACTGTATTTTCTCAAGTTAAAAGCCAAGCTCAAATAATAATCAAATGAATCGTCTCGAATATGCTTTTGGAAAGCTATTTTGGAACGCTTAGTAACTAATTTAAAATTGCAATCCATATAAATTGATTTGTCGATTGTTTTTGAGCAATACAGATCATTGATTGAATTCGTAAATTCAATGTCAAATTTAGATGAAAACTATGAATCTAAAGCCAAAAACATATTCTATGTGAGAGAATTTGAAAGTAAACTCGGCAGAAAAAGAAAAATATTTCATGGTGAAATGATTGATGAATCTGAATTACATACTAATCAGAATTTTAAAACAGAAACATTTAATGTTACGATTTTATGTTTTAGTGAAGAACTGAAAAATAGGCTTGAAGCATATGAAGTAACTTACACAAACTTTGTATTTTTAAACTATTTAACAAAATACCCACCAAATAAAACTTTGGAAAATGCAGAAGATTTATACCGGATATACAAGAATGATTTAGATGAATGTTTTATGGAAGAATGTGTTTACTTGGGTTCATATTTGAAATCTGGCGTCACTAGAAAAGAACTACTTGAAATTTAACATTTTACGTTACATTTTAAACACTTTTATACGAATAGCGCTTTTAATTACGAACAGATCATATTTATGCTCAAAACTAAAAATCCAACTACGCCACAATTTCAGACGCGGATTAATCACTTTAGTAGTCTAGATATGAAATTTGGGTACTGTAAAGGTGAATTACATAGAAATGATGATGCTTTATCACGAAACGAATGTGATACCCGTGTACAATGTCAGAATATACATGAAGAACCAAAGAAGGACATATTAAAGACACGAGTTTTGACTTTAATACTAGAATATGATGGTTCGGTGTGGCTAAAAGACTCTTTAGAAATTAATGGCATAAGAGAAAAGATATAAAAATGAGATGAGACTAAGTTTGAAATTTATTATAATGTTGTAAAGACAAACTAAAGAAGTGGAATTTATGCTTACTTAAACAATTCAAAGGATTTAGTCCAGCAGAATTCGTGTATGGAAAAATGTATATAATTAATGGCAGTAAAACGACAACCAAGATTTGAACATGAAAGAAAAGTAAAGAAAAATAAAGAAAAAAAGAATTAAATTACAAATAAAATGAATGAAAGGAAAATATTCTACAATAATAAATCTTGAATTAAAATTCGATGTCGGTAATAAAGTATGTTTTAGTGTGGATGTAATAACAAATGATAATAAGATATATGATGGTCCTGCAGAACTAATTGAGAAAAACATGATTGAAGTTATGCGATAAAAATGTCAAAAAGAAAATTAAAAACTATGTAAAATGGCTAAAAAGAATTTGAAAGCTAAAGATTTTAAGAGTGGTGTAAGATTATATATTCATATGTTTGTGGTATGTTGAAATTGTATAATTATATTGCTCGGAATATTATTTATATTTAGTTAAATTCTCTACATATATTATATTGAAAAATTGGTTCTTTGTTTTAATAATATATTTTACAAACAACTTTTGAATAAAGTTAAATCTTCTTCTAATAATAATATTTGCAGATGCACTTATTTATTGCTATAAAACATTAAATTCAACTCTAATTTAGTTCGAAATTTTTGAGTTTCATTTTTATAAATTTATTTAATGAAAATTTAATTAAAACAAATTAAATCCTGTCAGTGATATTGAATCAAATCGTCACTATACTCATAAATGATATAACGCTCTTGTAATCTCTCGTCCTTTAAGCAAGCGGTCCATAACCTTTTAACAAAACTTAGTGCTGGTTCATTGCGAACAGAACTTTAGGAATCACTGATTTTGATTAAATATCTCGGTTAATAAAAATGAAAAACTCATTCAAGAAAACGATGATAATATAACACGAATTTGAATTATATTTTATATTTATACAAAATTTAACAAATATGGACAAATAACTTATATCAATCAAGTTTTCTTCAAAATTTGAGATACAGGGTTATGACGAAATATATTTAAAATCTTGAAATAATATATTTAAAATCTTGAAATAATATAAAAAACCGAGACACCGAGAGAAGAAAAACGATAGTTAAAGTTAGAGAATTAAAAAGAGAATCAAAGAGTAAATTTAAAGGAAAAATTAAAAGGAGAATTAAAAAGAGTTCAGAACAGAGTGAAACGAGTGAATCTTTTGTAAAATTGATTATAAAGTAGAAGTGGAGTAAATAAATTTGTGGTCTAAGCAAATAGAATAATCGATCAAACGTACCTTGTAATTGAGTGGTTAACGACTAGTGATTATTGTTGTGGTTACAGAAAGAGCTATTCTTCAAGTAGTGTCGGAATAAGCTCTGTGTGATTTATTGGTTTATAGTTAATTGGTTGTGATTGGAATTTGTACAATCCAGTGTGAATACTAATAAAGCTTATCGTGTTCGAGAGTGTTGATTTGTGAATTAATAAACACGCTTTGAAGTCAGAGTAAAAGTTTGAATTTACAAACGTTGTCACCAACCCAATAACCCAACAATTTTAAATTATAAAATATATTTTAAAATTCATTACTAAACAGTAAAATTACATTTAAATATTGAACAATTTCCTAATATTTATGATTTTAAAAATTTAATTATTTAGTATTTCAATTTATTTTAAACTATTTTAACAAAATATTCGAAATATTTAATTCTCTGCTAAAATTACTTTTCCCTCACAAATGCGGTAACTCAAAAATAAGTTGTAGATTATTAAATCAAGACTAATGAAGCAAACTATCTTGTTCACAAAATTAATTTTAAATTAATTAAAAACATTTAAAAAAAATAAAGTGAAAGAGCTGATTATTAATAATGATTGTGATAGGTTTTAGAAGTTGTTTATATCATTTTCACCATTGATATATTTTCATTTATATTTATCACACTCTATTATTAAACAAAATTAAAGCTTTTTAATTAAACTAAGTCAACCGTTTCAATTTATCCACATTGAAAATTATAAAAATTTGAAAGTCGAAAAAAATGTAAAACAGGTTAAAACTATTTATGTTGATTGAGGAAATTATTGAAATTTTGATTATTAATATTGTTGCCATCTAGATTGAGTCTCTAAACTTGTTTAAAGAAAACTAAATTAAAAACATTATATTGCTAATAATAAAATTTTGAATTATTATTAATATTGAAAATATAAATCTAAATTTTATAGAAACTAATAAATATAAAGAAAATATGGTATTTTTCAATAAATAATTATAAATTACTTTCTATTAAAGTGATGCCGAAAATTAGTTTAATACCACCAATACCAGTAATAATTCAAGATTTACAATGCTATTATTCTAATTACGTTTCTTCATTGGCATATAATTGGGGTTGTTACTTATCTAAAGATAATAAAGTCGACAGAACTTTTATTCTAAGTTTACGTCGAAATGAGAATACTTTATTTTTGGATTATGGAGCCTTGAATTCTATAATAACTTGTTTTTGTGAAATTGAATTTCGATTTCATAAAATAATTCAAATCGGACCAAAAGCATATTTTACATTGCCCGAAACAGGTTTTTTTTGGATTTAAATCTTAAATACAATAAACGCTATTACAACAAATTTGGTTGTAAATACAAAATCAAAGTCCATCTTACATGATTTATGCACCATATTTGAAAGTAATAACAGATTATTTAAAGATTTTTATAGCTAATGTGTAATTAAAAGAAAAATATTTTAAATCTAATGTAAAAAATAACCCTTTAATTTACTTGTAACAATATCCTGTGTTTATTGTTTAAGATTTTTTTTACGAATCCAAAATTTTATTATTCTCAGTGACCTAACTACAACTTTTAGACTCAGAAAAACTCATTTCGAGATCACTAGTCAGATGAACAATTTGAACGAATGAAATACGTTACGAAATGATTGGATCCTTTTTAAATAAATATAACAAATATATTTATATAAATTTGAGTTAGTTCGAGACAAAGTCAGCAATTTTATATGAAAAGACTTCAAAATAGCTTGCTTTTATTATCCCGTTTTACGTTACTGATACGTCTTTCTTATGTTTGATTGTCTTTCGAAATATTTCTCTTTTTATTTTAAAAACTCAATAACTTATTAAAAACAATGTATTTAATAAAAATAAATTATTTAAATGCTAATTTTATACACAACATTTTAAAATAACTTACTCAAATAATTTTCACAATCATAATCCATTACATAAAACTTTTAATTTCATTGTCATTGAGAATTGAGAAAATACACGAAAATAAAATTGAAAACCCATTTGCATGATCATTACAGTTGTGCTTAAATGGCCAATGAGAAATTTTCATAGGTACGATTGTATGTTCGAGTGTGTTTGAATGGCCAATGAGAAATATCGATAAATACATTTGTGTGTTCGAGTGTGTGTGTTCGTAAATTTCGTCGCTGGATATTAACAAACGATCGAAATCTATATAATTTATTTATTGATTTTTATTTCATTTTATATATCTCCAGGACGCACATATGAAAACCACTACAACAGGAGTTCCTAAACTTTTACCAATCGAGACCCACTATTAAAACCGTAAAATTTTCGCTACACAACTGTAAAAAACAACAAGGAAAAAAGTAAAAACTTTGATTTATATATTTATTAAAAGCACATCTAAGCATACATGAGAGGATACACGAGATAAATGATCTTGCTTTCTATTTTTGACAATAGCACCTTCGACATTTACTTTTGTATTTGTTATTTTGAAACTATGTGAGTTTGAGAACTGTAATTTGTTTCAATATTTATTTTTTATTCCAATCATTGCTGGAAATCCAACTTCGAATATATATGAAATTGTGATAGGAAGCAATACTATTAATGCTGCCGTAAGTAAAGTTGGATGAGTGTTTTCGCAGTAACAAATTTGTAAAGTCAAAATCAAATTTTACAGCACTATACTTAGTTGGCGATTTTCTTTATTGTGGATGCTAAATGTACTTGAACATGTTTACTTAAAAAAGGAGTAAGGATTTTTCTGGTCACATTACCGGACCTGGTTGTTTCTCCACCAACTTTCCTCTAATTTAATCATACGCGACCAAGTTGACGATATGGAACTGCGACAGATAATATCATTTACTTGTTATTTTCTATTTTTATGTTTACAGAATTATGACCAAACTCAACTCAAAACTGAAACCTTGCCTCTCGTGTTCTGATAAAAATGCCCTCATCCGAATACTGCAGGAGAAAAAATAAGCTGTTTGAGGTAAAGATAGATCGGCTGGAGGGTACCTTGTTTACTCCTCTCCATTTGAAGGAGTCTATACAAAAATTCCACCGCCTGGAGCATTGCCTGAATAGTCTTATAAATGAAAGCAGGGCTTAACAGACCCTGATTCAAAAGCAGTCACAAGCCTTGTATCAGGTGTATACAAAGCCCGAGTTGGAAGCACGCATCTTAGGGCTGAGTTCCGTGGAGAGGGCTATTATCCTCCCCTTTCACCACCTCACCACTACGACAGAAATGATGCCATCCACCTGCTGTACCGGATGTTCATTACTAGTGACCGCCGCATCGGTCCTCGAGATGTCTAACATCGCCAATAATTTAAAATCAGCTCCGGCCATAGACCTTAGCATTACAAGTCTGATCCCTCCGGCCGTCAAACCCAGGCGATGAAATTTAATGCGGTCGGAGCGAAATGCCAAGAAATAGTAAAGGAAGGCGGCAGCGCTCAGTCAATTATGAGCCGACATAAATCCACATGAGCTGGATTTGGATGCCGCAGATCTGAATTTCTTTTTCCAATGGAAGGTAGCGTTTTCGAACTAGATTAGTTGCTGGTGGACATTGAGAGGAACGGGTGGTAATCACCAACATTTTTTTGTTGTGAATCAAACTCATGATAATTTACTGTGATGAAGTGTATTACTTATTAATATGTATTGTGTTCCTTTGAATTCTTGGGTTTACCGATACATACTTTCATTTCTAGGGTCCAGTTTGAACAGATTAATATTTAACTAATAATTAACTAATAGAAAACCCGAGCCAATGGAGAACCCAAGAGATGAAGGAAACCTGAGCTGGGTAAACAAAGAGAAAAGTAAATAGAAGGAAGATTTGGGACCATTATCGTGACACAATGATTAATGGGAAAAGACCAAGGAGAAAATAGTGCATGCAGAAAGGCCGGACGGGCCATTAATTATCTTTGTTCGTTGGACCATTATGGGTGACAGCCGAAGCAGATATGTGGAGTCGAATGTCAAGTGAGAGATTAGCTCGGCAATAACCATTTGTCATCTCGATTTCAAAGAGTATATAAGGAATGGGAAAATCAGAGCAAATCGGCATTTTGCCTCAGCTAGGATTCGAGAAGATTAGTTAGGAAAAGACGAAGACGAATTAGGGAGATTAGGGAAAAAGAAGATAGAGAATAGGAATACGAAAAGATGAAAAAGGATCGAGTCAAAGAGAAAAAGGAAAACGTTGGTCAAGAGAACCTAAGGAAATAAAAGGTGAATATTATCTTTTGTCAAAGCATCAACACCGATCGGAGAATCGGTCAAACTTGAAATATTGATTACTGATTGTTTATTGTTGAGAAAAGAATATATTTTTTTTGATTCAAATATACGTTGGGTGATTATTGTTTTGATTAAAAGGACACGAGGAGTCAGAGGTTACAGACTTAAATTACCTAAAATCCAATAATTTCAGGAAAAGAAAAGATTTCAAGTGGAGCATATACGTCGGTCGTCCTTGAACAATTCAAGTAGTATGTAGTAAGTACTCCTTTGACCTCAATAACCTTTCAATGTCACGAAATTTTGTCATGAAATTTTTTAAGGTCAAATATAAGTCAATAATTCAATCATTTTATTTTTGAAATTTATATTTTAATTATTTACTTTATTTAATTTTTAATTAGTTATTTTTTTAGTTTTAATGTTTCTTATTAAATTTTAATTATTATTATCTTTATTTATTATTTTTTTTATTTATTTAACATTTATTTATTATTATTATTTTTTATTTATTTAACATTTATTTACTAGTGAAATCCCGGCATGCGTTGCAGTGCCCTTCAAGAAATTTTTATACATGCATTAAAAAAGCAATAGGGTTCTTCGTCTAAGGTCTATCTACCGTATAGCAAAATTTCAGCACAATAGTACGAGCACAATATATGAAAAAATTTCAAAAAAATCCAGCTTTATCTCACTTCTGCTCACTAAAAGAAATGAAGCCATCGCACGATCGACCTCACAAACAATTGGGTTCCTCATTAAAGATGTACCTACAAAATAACGACAGCTCTAACCACTCTCAAGTCTAGAGAGAAAATATATACATTATCTGAAACACATATATATATATATATATATATATATATATATATATATATATATATATATATATATATATATATATATATATATATATATATATATACAGGCCCGGCGTGAGGCGGGTACGATGCGTGATTTTCACGCAGGCGCCACGGCGGAAAAATACAAAAGGCGGCAAAATTGTACAGAAATTTGTTATTTTCATAACAATTTCCATTATATATTAAGATTTTTATGTTTTTATAATAAATATGAATTAAATTAAAAGTAATAGTTATATTGTTTTGTTATGTATGCATTTATCGTTTTTTTTACTCTTATTATGGAATGCGAAGGCGGTAATATGCAATTTTTACACATCATCTGAAACTCTAGCGCCGGTTCTGTATATATATATATATATATATATATATATTGTTTCGACCAGTCAGAGGGGGATTGCCTCTGACTGGCAGTTATTTGGCTTTTTTCTATCGCGTCTGTGTGCACTGGTTAGACCGATTCTTATTGGTGTGCGCACACAGACGCGAGCAATGGATTGATTTTTGTAAATAGGTAATTTATTACAATTGTAAATTTTTATGGATTGATTTTTGTAAATAGAAATTAGATTGGATTTTTGGAAATGTTGTTTTACCGGATTAATTGGATTTGTTTGGTAGATTTGTTTTAAAATTGGGTTTAAATTGGATTTTTGGAGGACTTTTTGAATTGAGTGGTTTTAAATTGATTATGATGAATGAAATTCGGGGAATGGCGGTCGAAATGAATTTGCGATGTGATGTGGGTTGTGATCAGAAATTCTGTCTTACATCTTTTCAAAATATTAACCTTGTGAAACGCGATCTCATTTATACTGATTTCCAAGGAAAAATTCCCGATAAATTAATTGTATCGATTATCACGGAACTTTCACAGTTGTTGCCATCATTTTTCATGATTATGCATGGGATCGAGTCTTCTAAATTCACAGATAAGTTCGTCAATAAAAACAACGATATTGTATTATGTATTCGTGAGAAAATAATATTGAATCATGCTATGTCGGATTTTTCAAATCGATTTGTTTGCGAAACGGAAATCAGAAATTATTTAATTGAAGAATTATCCAACAGATTTTCTCAGTTGTCCGAATTAAAACATTTGGGTAAGTCGAAGTTTGAAATCGCGCGTGTGCTTCGACGGAAACTGCTACTGGATAAAATGGCATATGACGATAAAATGACTTGTGATACAATATGTTTGTCTATGGCGGATATTGATCAATTCTATTCCCAATCGGCTGAGAGGCGACCATTAGGATGTTCAATGATGGCATTATCTTATGATCTTGAACTGGACAAAATGTTATTATTGAAAACTGATCGACGTGGCCCTGTAGAGGCGGAGAATAAAATCTTGAAAATTATCAATCGTTTTTTTGGACTTATTCATGGTAGCAGAGCGTGGTTCCGGCTAGCCAGCCGGAACAAGGTATTATCTATATATTTTATGCATGATCTTTTTATTGTATTACATATATGTTACATGTATGACTTTTTTATTATATTAGCAATAGGTTATATGGATTATATTTTTATTATATTTGATATATGTATGGATATTGTTGAAACATTTACCCTAGGGCCTGCCCTCCCTAACCCTATTAGAGGCGGATTGGCGCGGGTATTTGTCAAAACATTAACAGGGAAGACAATTACTCTCGAAGTTGAATCTAGTGACACGATAGAAAATGTTAAAGCAAAAATACAAGATAAAGAAGGTAGTCCACCTGACCAGCAACGATTAATTTTCGCGGGGAAACAATTAGAAGATGGGCGAACATTATCTGATTATAATATTCAAAAGGAGTCTACTTTGCGTTTAGTTTTGCGATTGAGGGGTGGAATGCAAATATTCATGAAGACATTGACAGGAAAAACAATAACTTTGGAAGTAGAATCAAGTGATACTATTGAGAATGTAAAGGCTAAAATTCAAGAAAAAGAAGGGATACCCCAAGGGCGACAAAGACTTAATTTTGCCGGGAAAGTATTAAAAGATGGCCTAACGTTATTAGATTATAACGTTAGGAAAGAAGCCACGGTACATCTGGTCTTGGGTCTGCCAGGGGAAGTCCAGTATCAGATGCGGAGGTCGAGGCAGGTTACAAAAGACGAACAGGGTGGAAGATTTCGTTGGGGCGTCTGCGTAACCGGGCTTTAGGAGATGGATCGGACCCTGGGGAAGAACAAAGGAGAATGGAGGCATACGAAGATAAGTATGAGGAAGTAATAAACGAATTTGAGGAGCTGAGGAATAATGCTCTGGAGTTAGGACGGGAGAAAGAAGCAAAGGAAATTGAGGCAGATCTGAAACGGTTAGAAGCGGATTTTAGCAGAATCGGTGATCTGGTCCTCACGCAGAAGGAAGAGAGTTTTAGAGTAGAGTCGCGGAAGGGCCCAGAGAAATCATTTAGGAGTGAAGAGCCCAATGAAAAACAGAAGTGCATAATGGGATTGAAACCCTTACAGCTGCCGATATTCAATGGAAAGGTAATGGAGTATCCTGGATGGAGGGCAATTGTGAGAGCCTGCATCGAGGACACAGATGAGCCGAGTGAGAGAAAGTACTTGTACCTGAGACAGTACTTGGAAGGGAAGCCGTTGCAATTAATTACCTATATTGGATATGGCTCGCAGGCTTTCGAGGCGGCGATGAAATTACTGGATGAAAGGTATGGGGGACCAGAAAGATACTATTCAATGATGCTGGATGCGGTGCAGAGGTTCTTTCCAGTGAGGCTCAACGTATTGGAGAACCTAGAGCGGTTTGAAGAGCTGCTGGGAAACCTCATCCTGAATTTCAAGGAACAGAAGAGGGAAGGCGAGTTGAACAACGGAATGTTGTATCACCAACTGCTGAAGAAGTTGCCAGAGATCATGCTGATTCAGTGGTCACGCCATTGTGATTCGAGGAGAGAAGGAAATGTACAAACGCTAGCCGATTGGATCAAACAAGAAGCTAATAGGCATCGGCAAGCACTGAGCATACTGTTTGGAGAAGGGCGGACAAAAGGTAGAACTGTCGCCCCAACAACTAACTTCGGAAATGCGAATAGGAGCACGAATTTTACGGGTAGTAGGTGAAAGATAGAGGTTAGCAGTGCTCGAAAAAAGGAACCAATTTGTGTGAAATGTGGATCAGAACATTATTTAAATCAATGCTCAGAGTTTCTAAAGCTGACTGTTAAGGAACGAAATGAGTTTGTGACCAAGAAGCGGCTTTGTTACAATTGTCTTACAACAGCTCACATGGTTAGAAAATGCGAAAAACCGAGCTTTTGTAAGGACAGAGATTGTACCCGAAAGCATCACAATTTGATCCATGGCTCAGAGAACAAAGTTGATGGAGATCAAGAGCCGAGCAATGAAAACACATCAATGATGACGGTTCAAGATAGCCAGAGTCAGAAGATGTATGTTTCTTTACGAACGATTACAGCAAAGTTGATTAATAAAGGAAAGGAGATCAAGATCAACGCATTGCTAGACGACGCAAGCAATGTTAGTTATATTAGCGATTGGGCGGCGCAAGAACTGGGGTTAGGAGGACAGTGGCAAAGCACTCCAGTTGGCGTGATTGGTGGACAATCACAAATGTTGGAAACGAGGCCAGTAACAGTATTATTGGAAAGTCACAATAACAATTTAAAGGTAAATTTGAACGTCTTGGTGGTAAAAAAGGTCACTGGAGACCTGGGAATGTGTAACTGGAGGAAGTTATCGACGAAATGGAAGCATCTGAGGTATATAAACTTCCCGGTTATGAATACAAGGACGCAGATTGATGTATTGATTGGTTCTGATTACCCATATCTACATCGATCTATTCGCGAAGTAACAGGAGCAAAGCATGAACCAATTGCAAGGTTGACGCCCCTCGGATGGACATGTCTTGGTAGGATTGCAAGAAATCAAGCTCCAAGATGTTCGCATTTGGCTCAGAGTTATTTTGCGGTAACGGGAATGTTAAATGACGAGTTACATGCATTTCGGGGAATTGAAGACACAAAACTCGACAGGAGTAAGACATCTAATGAAGAGCAAGGAGCTCAGAGTCATTTAGATGGGCAAATATTCCATTTTGGAGGAACTGACCAATCTAATCTTAATCAATACCCATTTAACAATTATGACAAAATAAAGGATTGTGATGAAGTAAAGCATATTACTCAAGATGACGGTAATCCACAAAGTTTCTTTGAGAATAACAAAATAGATTCCATAGATGTAATAAATCCTTCCGATTCAAAAAATGATTCAGAGATCGAAAATAATGAAGATGAAAATGACGCAGAAATGATTATTCATGATGTAGATAGTTCTGAAGAAATGGATTATATTAAAGAATGTTATGAAAATGATGAAACACATGAAAATAAAATGCTAGCGAAGATGGAGATAGTGAAAGCAATGAATGTGATAATTTACAATCTAACGATATTATAAATCATGATGAAATAGAGCAAAATCGAGTCAATGAGAACGAGAATAATTATTCTGAATTTGTAAAAAATAATACTGAACTATTAGACAAAGATTTTGATAAAGGAGACCAAGTTACAGCAGATTAATTAGAAAATATTGTCAAAAGTCACAATCAAGAAGAAAATTTTGAAAGTAAATATGATGAAACTGAAGTAGATGTGTCAGACAAGAATGAAAATCATAATAGTCATTTAGGCACAGATGTTGTCGACATTAATGTTATCGAAAGACCGAATTCTTTGGTAGTAGATAATTTTCAAAACATGGAAGACGTAGTTAATGTTCAAGCGGATTCTGCTTCCTCAGAAAATCATTTAGAAACTGATCGAATTATGCCAGATTCTGAGAGCAATGACAGTGATCTTAGTGTCGACATTGTTAAAGATCATACATCCGACACAGCTAAAGATTCTGAACAAACTACATTCACTCAACCAACGTCTGCTTTAGATGATATCATTGAAGACTATTCACCTGTTTCCCCTTCATTAAATGAAATGCAACAGGGAAAAGTGGGGACTATTGAATTGGCGAAACATGAAGGAAGAATAATGGAGATATTGCAGCTAAACAGAATGAACAGTGGCAGTGGCTTGGCTGAGGATTGCGATGGGGGATGGAGAATCCACCATGATGTATCAAAAAAGGTGCGTGGTGCGGCGGCCTACACCATAGAAAGATGGGTGTGTGAGGGGTATTGGAGATATGCAAAAGGAGAGGTTCCCCTAAAGTAAATGGGTTGTTGATCCGCTGGAAGGGATCAAGGAGGGGGAAATGTTTCGACCAGTCAGAGGGGGATTGCCTCTGACTGGCAGTTATTTGGCTTTTTTCTATCGCGTCTGTGTGCGCGGTCTGGTTAGGCCGATTCTTGTTGGTGTGCGCACACAGACGCGAGCAATGGATTGATTTTTGTAAATAGAAATTAGATTGGATTTTTGGAAATGTTGTTTTACCGGATTAATTGGATTTGTTTGGTAGATTTGTTTTAAAATTGGGTTTAAATTGGATTTTTGGAGGACTTTTTGAATTGAGTGGTTTTAAATTGATTATGATGAATGAAATTCGGGGAATGGCAGTCGAAATGAATTTGCGATGTGATGTGGGTTGTGATCAGAAATTCTGTCTTACATCTTTTCAAAATATTAACCTTGTGAAAGGCGATCTCATTTATACTGATTTCCAAGGAAAAGTTCCCGATAAATTAATTGTATCGATTATCACGGAACTTTCACAGTTGTTGCCATCATTTTTCATGATTATGCATGGGATCGAGTCTTCTAAATTCACAGATAAGTTCGTCAATAAAAACAACGATATTGTATTATGTATTCGTGAGAAAATAATATTGAATCATGCTATGTCGGATTTTTCAAATCGATTTGTTTGCGAAACGGAAATCAGAAATTATTTAATTGAAGAATTATCCAACAGATTTTCTCAGTTGTCCGAATTAAAACATTTGGGTAAGTCGAAGTTTGAAATCGCGCGTGTGCTTCGACGGAAACTGCTACTGGATAAAATGGCATATGACGATAAAATGACTTGTGATACAATATGTTTGTCTATGGCGGATATTGATCAATTCTATTCCCAATCGGCTGAGAGGCGACCATTAGGATGTTCAATGATGGCATTATCTTATGATCTTGAACTGGACAAAATGTTATTATTGAAAACTGATCGACGTGGCCCTGTAGAGGCGGAGAATAAAATCTTGAAAATTATCAATCGTTTTTTTGGACTTATTCATGGTAGCAGAGCGTGGTTCCGGCTAGCCAGCCGGAACAAGGTATTATCTATATATTTTATGCATGATCTTTTTATTGTATTACATATATGTTACATGTATGACTTTTTTATTATATTAGCAATAGGTTATATGGATTATATTTTTATTATATTTGATATATGTATGGATATTGTTGAAACATTTACCCTAGGGCCTGCCCTCCCTAACCCTATTAGAGGCGGATTGGCGCGGGTATTTGTCAAAACATTAACAGGGAAGACAATTACTCTCGAAGTTGAATCTAGTGACACGATAGAAAATGTTAAAGCAAAAATACAAGATAAAGAAGGTAGTCCACCTGACCAGCAACGATTAATTTTCGCGGGGAAACAATTAGAAGATGGGNTAACCGTAACCATATGTTCCATTACAATCTAACTAATATCTTTTATCATTCAAACATTGAAAAGATCGTTTTTCTGTCTTGAAAGTATACAACTGATGATTGACACTTCCTATTTTTGTTTGTAGAATGCTCACTGCTCCACCATTAGTATATAATTTTTTGTAGGCTTCATGTGTGAGATTGAAATCTGTAAGACTTGTTCCTTTGGCTTTTAGAGTGTCATTATCCCATTGAAGTGAGTAACAATTGGGTCGAAGGAACACCTGTTCTTTGTGTCACCGATTACGATATTAATTTGACAATTTAATTCTTCCATATTACTCTGTAGTTCTTTATATGGAAATTGATACATGCGAAGTTTGGATAAATAAATTACGGTTTGTTCAATATACACAGGTCTATCCAAACACACTATTTCCTAATCAGGCATAACTGAAATGAGATCATATGTAATCTTGATGCTACGACAAAACATAGGATGGCCACACTAAGTTTTTTCTGCACCGTAACTCAACCATTCTGTCAAAACATAATTGATTTTTGGTTCATGTGTTATTAAAAGCTTTTCAACTTTACTATTAGGTGGATAGCAAAGTTGACGAGCTATAAGTAAATCGTTTTATTTATTTTGTATACTATCAGAAATAACGATTTCAACCACCTTCAGAACATATTCACGATCGCCATCAAATTAGGCTTCATTTACACATATTTTAATTATACTATTCATTTCAGTTTGATTTTCTAACCATCTGAACTCACCAATAGGAAGTTTCTGAGATAGAGCCCATCCATATAAATTATGAACATCTTTTATTTGAGTTGACTTATCTGCCTCAACATGATCCTTGTTGATAAATGTCATTCCACCCGAAAACCTGCCTCAAATAAACGGTATAGCGCTGGATCTTAAATAAATCATATTGGTTCAGTAAGCTGTTTAAGAAATAAAGCCCACATTATTCCTGAGATAGAAACAAAAGAAAGTGCTTCCAATCCATTTTCAACATATATTTTGTCTCTAAAAGCTTCAAAAACATCATCCAAAAGAAAAACATCCAACTTAAGGTACACTAGCATATAATTTAACGGTGTCTCACAGTTGTGGTGTTACCATATTTGGATGGCATGTGAATATTCAGTCTGATTATTACTAACCAAATGGGGGGTAACTCAGTTATTGTTTGTAATACCTCCATCGATGTAACAATATCATAAGGGAATATCAGCAATAGCACACACTATTTGTTGGTACTACTTTGGGTAGCAAATCAACCCGAGGTAGAGAAAAACGGTGTGCACAAGAACCGGTGGATTCTCATAATCGTTGTGTTATTGATTTCGTTATAATCTACCATGCCAAAATACCGGAATACAAAGCTCAAAGAAGACGTTTCCGCCATTAATTTCAAGTAGATGTTGATCGAATATTATTATCCTCACTTTTTCTTTTACTATTTCAAAAATAAATTTAAATATTTTGATCAAAAGAAATTGAAAATTTTCGTACTTTTTCCAGTTGCTTCCTGTAATTATTTTGGAATATTTTAGTTTGTAAACATAATATGCTTCTAGTGAAATATAAAATAGGTATCAGAAATTAATTTAAGGCGCTGTATATTAAAGGTGATGACGTTCAAGGTGTAATTGAATAAGGATACCAATTGACAGCTATAGCAAACAAAACATTCTTTTTAACCTTGATTCAGAGACCCTGTAAATTGTAATAATAGATAAGGTGTAGTTTTTGACATTATTACTAAATACATCTCAAACTATCAAAAAGCGCTAAATATCTTCCATAAGTTTTGGCTCAATATATTAGATCAGTATTCTATAAACTGTGTTCCGCGGAACCCTGGGGTTCCATGAAATACCTCAATTTAACGCTTCATTTCACATAAGGGTTCCGCGAGCCTTTGAAGTTTGAAAACCACTGTATTAGATGATAAGTTTGAAACTCAAGTAGTTTTCAATTGATTTCAAAAATTCTTATTGACCAAGTGGATTTGCCAGAGATCGCTGAATTTATTTTTAATATCTTAAAACTCGGATCAAAAGCAATTTCTAATTTCGTTCTATTGTGATCTACTCATTTTATCATTTAGACTTCATTTCATTAAGCTCAAACAGAATTATCAGTAAAATCCTTAATCCGTTTCACCATTGAAAATTACTGTATTTTTTATTGCAGATTTTATTATTATCCTCACTGTTCCTTTTTACTGTTTAAAAAAAATTGAGAAACTTTAATCAAAAGGAATGAAAAGTTTTCGTGCTTTAAATAATACAATTGGTTTATTAAAAGTAATACGCCTCTATGTAGAGACACGAAATTGGCATACACTTTTTTTGAAAACGACATTGAAAACGATTTTAGAAATATTTACTATAGCAGTCGATGTTTCCACGAAAGCATGGGTACTTGATCTGGCAGTTGTACTGAGATTGTTGATGAACTCGCATTTGGACATGTCGACGCCAGTATCGTATGATGTAAAAGTATTGGAATATTTATCTGAAACAATCTTGATCATTAACTTCTTTTGGCAATCAGTCCAGCTGATACAGAAAATTTTTTTGGTCGAATATAAAGTGTCGATTATCAAGTTAACAGAGAGATCTCGACTTAGAAGACAAAGGTTTCAACTTCTCGAACGATTGGCATTTATTTTTTTATAGATTTTCACAAGGATTAGTGACTGAAATGGCGAAAGATGGATGAATTGTTAATAATGTTTTACTAAACAATTATTTTAATTTAATAATATATTTTAAGTTTTATTATTAACTTGATATTTTTATTAATGTGGAAGTCAGAGGCACTGCACTCAACATGACAATAAAACACTAACTTATCTACACTAACCGGCTGTACAAAATTATGGGCGCCTAGAAGACATATTATGGGGAGTTTATGAGTGGCGTTTCAATCTAATTTACATTTTTTTAGTCTTTGACATATGATTCATTGATTCATGATACTCCTGAATCGGTAGCCAGTGATAAACCCTACCCGATTAGCCCGCTCCCAGACAGCGCACGATGTCCAGGTGGCCATTGCTAAAATTAGAAGAGTGGAAGAGGAAATACATCAAGGCCTCATCCAAATATGGATAAGAAATTCCAGTCCTTCGATAAAGGGGACTGGGCAAATGACATCACCCCACATTGGTTCCATGGAACTACGGAATAAACCCACCAAGTGCGGTAGGCTACGTGGATTCAGACGCAGTCAACACTCTTAGGAACATTTTTTTACTTATTTCGTGTGTGTTAGATAGTTGAAATAAATCGGTCATTGGCCAGCTTCATGTTTTAATATTGATTTGGTTTATTTCAATATTTCTTTTACAAAATAAACTTTAAGGTTTGGAATTTGGTTACTTTTAGATAGAGAATCATCACCAAGCCCGTGAACATTACTTTTAAAAGGCAAGTTGATTATGATAGCGTGCGATGAACTCGACACTATGAGGACGATTGTCCGAAACAGAAGACATTAGAGATAAGGTGTAGTCAGTGTCGATAGTGGGTGATGTAGAAACACAATGGAGTAAAAGTGAAACGGTTGGTTAAGCTATGTCAACGGTGGATAATAAGTGGGAGGGTGTGCATGGTCAGCAATCATAGGGGGGGGGTGTTAACAGTGGTATAAATTATAATGTTTATTGCCGAATTAAGTTTTGATAAAGTTGATGTGCATTACCCAATTAGAGATCAAATTATTGGAGTAAAGGCAGAATGAACGGGAGACCGCGTTACAGAAAGCGGATAAATTCTGAACCCAAGTGGATGCCCTCAACGAGCAAGTGCGAAGGCTGGAAGGGACGTTTTTCCGTACCGAGGCGATGAGTCAACGCCTCCAATAAATTGAAGCTCTGAAGACACAAGCAGTGCAGGACCGTCTGGAAATACGGGCTTTGATAGTACAACTTCGACAGTAAGTGGCTCAGGAACATCAGGACCCGATCGATCAACACCTAGCCAAACAGCTGTTAACCAAGCCAATCAGACAACGGCAGGATCTAGACACTCCATAGACCAACAATCCACCTACGACTCTCAAATCAAGAAAGGTCTCCAAGTACAACAAGCCGGGCAAACGTGAATGTCTCCACCGACGACCCCACAAAGAAGCTCGAATTCCAGTATATCCACCATCTTCCTAACTAATATGACTAGTAGTCGTTCTCGTGTTATATTATAATAAAATTACCCGTATTCATTCTCGGATACAATTTGATTAGATCGGCGAAAATATTTCAGTGGATTAACACTAGGACGGCCAGAGCGGTTATTTTGACCGTTAAGCAATTTCATTTTTATTTTGTGAGAAAACGAAAAGGAATTAACGTCTCATATTTTGTGACAATTATTCATTTTTAGTGAACTTGTTGTGCATATCAAAGCTTCAATTATAGCATTTGTCACGACTGAGATAATGAGGCCATCCCCATGGAAGGCCGAACCGGTCAATTTGACCGGTATATTGAAACACACAAGAAAGTCACACATAATCATCTTACATACTAGAAAATATAAAACCAAATATAATTTACACACAACCGAAGCATTTAACAGTCATTTGGGAATGTTTTCCACAGTAAACTTTACTACATACATGGCATATAGCTCCAGATTTGTTATGACAATGAGGAGCAGAACAAGTTTTTCGCTTCTTTAATTTTGGTTGTTCAGAACAGAGTTCACCAGAGATGGGACTTGCTGTTCGACGGCTTTTGAACTCCTCACAAAGAGATGTAGCTAATTCAAAAATAAAATCCCTTCTTTTTATAGTTGATCCCGTAGCATCTTTGAAAATAACATGAGCGTTGAGAGCTGCTTTATCAAGCAAATCATAGAAAGTAGCGACTGACCATCTTACTGTTGCGGCTTTACTGCTGTATAAACGCAACATGCTATCCATGGTATCTACAGCTGTCTTATTTTTGTTATAAAAGTGTATCATTTCAGGCTTTCTCTTTTCGTCAGATCTCACACTAGCAGTAGAATGGAATGTTGACATGACAATGACTTTCTTGTCCGATTTGCCTTGATAGGAAACAGTGACAGTGTTTTGACACGATAAATGAGTCGATTCAAAAAGAGGCTTTTTCTCCAAGTGAGCTGATGATAAAAAGCGTGAATTTAATCTTACAGTACCAACCAATGTTGTTCGATTTACAAGGAGATGTTCAGCTAGTGAGAGACTTGTAAAGAAATTGTCAGTGCAGACATTGTATCCTTTATTGAAAAATGGCTCCATTAGTTTCCTGACTACAAAATCACCCAGCCGTAATCCACAGCGTTCGTTTCTATCGTGAGCCCCTAAATATGGCATTTGATTGATGACAAATTTGGTTTTGACATCACTGAGAATCCAGTATTTGATACCGAATTTATCAGGCTTATTTGGCATAAATTGGATGAAGCAACACCTATTTTTTAGCGGCAAAAGTTGCTCGTCGACAGTAAGGAAGGGATTAGGAGTATAAACTTGAAGACAGTTTGAAACAAACAAGTCAAATATTTCACGAAAATGGGCATATTTATCTTGTTCTACTCTTTGACGTCGAGAACATTGTTCATCAAAACGAAGAAAGCGCAGTATCTCACGGAAACGGTTCCGAGACATGACTTCTCTGAAGTAAGGAGATCCAAATTGAGATGACCAGATTGAATTGATAGAATGTCGGCGAAAGCCTAACACACCACGGAGATACAGCAATCCAAGAAAAGCATCTAATTCTTGTAGACTGATACACCAGTCTGACGAAGCTTCTTTTCCTTTCATAATTGTGTATTTTTGAATTAACTTCAGCATTCCCTCAGAGACTATCAAGCGCCAAGCGCTCAGGGGTGAGTCAATTTTGCGCTTTGCAAAAGCTTTCACACCAGGTGTTCCACTAAAAATATTGTGCGCAGGGAATCTGCCAACACTAATAGCGTGATTGTTTTCTACTTGATTCCAAAGAGTGCCATCCCTGCCAGATAAAAGCTGATTTTCTAATGAAGAAATTGAGCTATTGACTGACTCATTGTCACTTTCTAACGAACTTCCATTATCATCAGAGTTCCATTCATGTAACTCTTCGTCAGAATCATTTCTTTCGGGCTCATCATCACTTCCCATAGGCTGATCTTCATCTTCGGAGAGAGCAGCGTCAATATTCCATAGCTTCTGTAAAGCACGTTGAGCAGCAATTCTTTTACTTGGCATATTTGATTCTAAAATAATGATAAAAACTCCGTCAGTAAAATAAGAAACGTCAAATTTATTATTGGATTCTAATGAAAACACGGTTTTATAATGTTTGTTATCCCAAGAAGTTCAAAGATTTTCTATAACAATTATTAGATATTGTCTTATGACATTTCGTTAAGTTTTTCGTTTGATTCTTTTAATTTACCAAATTTCAAAACTTAGAACTCTTAATGCTTGCTTAATTACACTTTTAATAAGCACTATCTTTGAATAAAAGCAAGAGAATATTTATAAACAAGAAATGAAGTATACATACATACCAGTCTGAATAAACGCGAAGACAATGTTTAAAATAGTGTAGCTTTGTGTCAGCTAAACAAATATTTTTATTTCATTGTTGTAAGTAGTTTAATAAATTAACTACTGTTAGAATAAAAATAGTTAAATTTTGAAAGCGTGTTAGTAGCACAAAGAAAGTATTGCTAAATGAGTTGCATCATAGAAATCTCAGAATGAAAATAAGGAGCATATGTGCACCGGTCAAATTGACCGGTTTGGCCTTCCAAGGTATAAAATATTTCCGGCCGTCCTAGTGTTAACCCTCTCAATACGATTTTTTTATTTTAATAATTAATCGCAATATCTAGACTGACAAAATTTTATAGAAAAGAAAAAAAGCAGACAGGTTTGGACTTGTTTACGAGCCTATGACCGTACAGAACTAAAATCCCAGATCCCAATGAATTTGTAAGCATTTAAATTATATTGACAGATATATTGATAACCTTTTTGTAAAGATAGCAACGAGTTTGGTTCATAAATTTTTCCTGCTGTTGTTTTTTCATTCGGGCAAAATATTTTGGAAAACATTTGAATTTATTTACGAAAATGCATTTAAATTTTATATTTTTAATTGTGGTCGAAAACGAAAAATATTTTTTATCTGCATAATCTCAGTAGCCCAAGAAAATTCTAACGCGACCTATTCGATCTAGTTACGACCCTAGATACTTTCCGCTATCCTTTCGAAGCATTAGTCAAGTTTTAATTTTCAATAGACATCAACTTAATTTAGGTCTAAATATACTTTTTATATTATAAGAACTTTTTACAAATTTCATCACTGATTTCTTTTCCATTGACATTGTATTTATTAAAAAGCTTGACTATGAATCAGTAAATATATCGATGTTTTTGATATATTTACTGATTCATAGCCAACCTTTTTTATAAATATTTCTAATGAGAAATAAATTTATTTGAAAGTAATTTTTCATCACTGATAAACGAAATTTTCAATTTTTGTCTTACAATGAATTGTTTTACTTTGTTAACTTTTTTGGCGCTTAGTGAAAATTTTTAAGTTGTAATTATATTTTATCAGTTATTGCCAGAATTCAAATTAATATAATCAAAATGCCTGCTATTCTAAAGTTTTTAAAGTAATGTCTTATTTCAAATTCAATTTCTACATTTGTATTAGTAATTCTGCTAAATTATTTGCAGTTGGTGGTTTTATGTATCTAACATACAAATGTGGTGTCTGGTCAGATAATTATTCTAGCAGAAGTTCATTCAACACATTGCGGCATTCAATTATTTCAAAATCTTGTGACGTTGTATTATTTTTATGAAAGATCAATAAGCAATTTATTATTATTTTAGATTCCCAGTAGAGCCGGCGAAATTAAAGAGGCTGCCAAAGCTTGCTGGAATGGAGGTTAATCTTCACCATTTATTATCTAATTTCATAATTAAAATTATCTATTTATGATGAATTGGCAATTTAATGAAATTTCACATTTTAAATTTGATCTTAAAATTTATTAAAATGCTTGCATTGTTTTTTAAAAAATCAAATATATACGGGTATTTTGCTGTCTGCAGTTTTATTTTATTTGTAAAATATTTTAAATTTCATTTACAAATCAAGATTTTTTATTTTTATCCAAAAGTTATTTGATGATTTCGAACATAATTTTAATAATAGGATAAACCCAGATTTTATTCATATTTAAAGGATGAATATTCGTTTGCCACATAGCGTACACGTAATTTTCGTCATTTGTGGGAATTTTAAGTCGTATAAAAGTTGTGCTTGAAAATATTTAAAAATTAATTTTCTTTATAATATTCAAAAAATAATTTTGGTGCATTTTCAAAGTGTGTAAAATTGATATTGTATTATAATATTTTTTACTATCTTTAATTAACTTTCCCAGTTTTTTCCCTATGATTTTTTATTAAAAATTAATCAACAAGTGAGCCAGATATACAGATGACACGGGTTGGAATTATTTAATGGAAGTATAATTAAAAGTTTTTGTAACAAAACTAAGTATGATGTATGTCAAACGACAATAGATCGTCACCGATATATAATGTTCAGAAACTTATAGTTTTGCTACTAAAAGAATGTATTTTACTATAAATTTTTGCAAAGCATCGTCCCTTAAAAAAATTTCACGAATATTCGTTTTACGCTTCAAAAGTATTCAATTGATTGTGTTATGCTTTGAAATCCTGTTAATTATTCCGCAAAACCCCAGGATATTTTGGTATGGGATTAACCTTGACAACAGACAAATTTAATCTATTTACACCCGTTTGCAGTGAACAAACGCATCTATAATGTCAACAAAAATTGATTAGGACAATAATTTACATAAATAAAAAATATGGAGAAAATTGCAAACAGAGGAGGTAGCAGGAAACAATTTGTTGGATTTCGTAGAAACCAATTTTTATGCATCTTTGGAAGAAATGAGAATTGTTTTTTGCTATAACTTTATTTATTTATAGTTAAAAATATATCTGACTTACATTATATCGAAATAATTCCAAATAAATTCATAAAAGTCCTAAAAAACCCTGAAAATTAATTATAAATAATTTAAAATAAAAATGTTGAAAAGTAATATTTAAGACCTTGAATAATGATCTCATATCTATATGGATCAAAATTCAAGTCTTAAAATTTACTTTAAATAAAAAAAAATTACTTGAAAGCCATTTATAAAATGGCTAAAATAGTTAATCTTACATTAACTATTTCATCAGAAATACACTGTAATTATGACATACTGTAGTGATGCATCTATAATTGGTTGTGCACACCAACCTGTATTATAGCTGCATTTGTTCACTGCAAACGGGTGTAGTGACAATATAGGATTTTCACAGGTTTGTTACTTTAGAGTAATTTATTTTAGGCCCTTTTACAGTAACCTTTTTAAAGATATTATATTTGTTAGGCTTATATTCTCCGTTTTCCTAATTGACATAACAAATAAATTAATATTTACATAGAATATTAATTAATTATTAATTAAACTACCTAATCTGTATCCATATGGTGAATAAACAATCCTGGGATTTCTGACTTGGTGTCAGGTTCATATATTCCTCTACTCACCACAAGTAATAAGATTTTCAGTCATTTTCAAATTATATTAAATTACACAATAATATTAAAACAAAATATTATTTAACCCTTACAACATTCCTGGGATATTTTATATCCCAAACATTTTTGAAAAATTATTTCTATGTCATCTTTTTTATAATGAGAAAATGGGCGGTGTAGACCTCTGTGACCAACTTGTGGCCGTTTACGACCTGAATAGAAGGTCAGCTTGGTTGAAGAAAGTCTTCTACAAAGTTCTAATGATGTCAGTAACAAATAGTTTTATTATAAAAAATTAATCATTTTCTGAAGAAATAAAATTCAGTGTTGAAAGGGTTAAAAAGAATCATTTTAATATTCACCATTTTCTCAATCTTCGTTGATCTTCCAACGCTTTAACCATTCGATCATTCTAAGCCAGTGGCACGCACACTTTGTAGTTCGCAGCACAGAAAATATTGAAAAATGTCAGGGCAAAAATAAAAGTTTCTTTTATGTATAGAAATAAATTTGAAAAATTTCTCTATTACTCAAATGAAAAGTAGAATTAAAAAATGTCTAGTTTGCGTACACTGCTATAGGCTTTACTGCATTCAGAAATTTTTGATCATCTTGGCGAGTTCCTAGAAATCGCAGAATTTCATAAGGTCCTTCATATTGCAACCATTCTTTCGTTAATGTGACTATAACCTAATCAATACTTTTTATCTTACATTAACAATTATTTCTTTTTTACTCTGATCTCTTTTTGGTTGAGGTTGATGCCTTTGTTAGATTGCCTTTTACTGAATTCAAAATTTCATCTTTTAGTTCGTGAATACACCTGAATTTTAAATTAAATTTATTTTCTGATCATAAACAATTCGGCAGAATTTAAACAGAACTCAATTATTGGTAACAGTTCGCACAAATTATTTTCTTTACACCTTTTCATTGAAATGGTAACCATATTTCTTCGCTGCCCAAATGGTTCTTTCAGAAAGCTAATTTGATGTTGATATGATGAGCTAAAATCCAGATTTCTGCATCCAGTCTCGAATCAAGAAACTTTCAAAAATCTTTCAAAAACTGTCTGATTTGCCTAAACAATATTTCCGGTTATTCAAAATAGCAGTCATAACCATTCTTTCATTTTGTTTAATTGTGATATATTGAAAATAACTTATTATTTAATAAGTATCCCTTCAATCATACAAGGAAAATATGGACCCAGAGCAGTCAAATATTAAAAAAAAGATTTAGGGAAAAAATACGGTACCTTTTTTGTAAGTTTTTAAATTTTGTATTATTATTTCATTTATAATTTTCAATTGATAACTTCGAAATATTTCTAAATTTAAATTAATTTTTATAATTATTTAAATTTGTAATTATAATGGTCTCTTTTTACTTTTAGGAGTGAATTATACTTTTGATCATATTAGTCGGTCACCAGAATATGCTAAGAAAGGAATCGAATATGTGAAGCTTAAAGCCAAAGATTTTTAGCTATAGTTATTTGTGTTTGTAATCACAGATTTAATTTTAAGTTGGATTTTTTCAGTTAATTCTCGACCAGTCGTTAGGTTTAAAAAATAAATATTAATTTGTATATTTTTATAAATCTTTCATTTGTTATTGCTCGTAAATAATGATTGAATGATTGTCTCACGAGTGAGTACACGCAACGGTTTTTGAACTGATTATATAATTTACTTTTAGCAGTCAAATAACTGTAAAATATTTCTAAATTTATTTTAAAATAATTAGTTTAATCTTCCATTGTTCTTTTACTGGGGAAACTTCGTTTCTAATTTGGGTATCTTTTGCTTATAACCTCTAAGTTTTTCCGCATATAAACAAAATACGTTTGCAAGTATTTATACATCATTAAACTAGTATTCAGACGCTCTACATCAAGGGTGGGCAAACTTAATACTCGTGTGAACTTTTGAGGTCTCAATTATTTCTATTTGGAACTACAACCTATTGGGGTGATTACTATATATATCAAAAGACGTAAATTTTAACTTTTTAACAGATTGGTCTTTTAATCAGAAAATACTTTACAACATGAACTCCTTTTATTCAACCTTTTATAATGCTTTTCAATAAGTGAAAAATTCAATGATCGTGCTTGTGAACCTAATGTGTGAATGTTATGTTGCGTGCTAGTATTTTATGGAACTTTGTGTTGTTCTACTTTAAAGACTCATTAGGATTAACTTAAGCAAGTCTGTCTTTAAGAGAAATGCGCTTTAATTTTATAAAGATTTTTTGTGGTGGTTTCTAAAAATTTTTTACTTTGTATTTATTGTAGAACTTCTTTTTCACAATCTATTTAATTTGTTTTCTATTAAATAAATAAAAATCACTTAAAATAAAATTGTTTTGGCTTATAAATAAAAATTGCTTTTCAAAATAATAATTCCCTTTATAATAATTTTTTTATTCACTTAAATTTCTCAAATAACATTATGATCGATAAAATGATGTTTCTTTTTAAAGCTATAATTAGCAATAATAAATTTATATGCATGACTTTACAAAAATAAAATATTTTGACAGAATTGATGTTTTGTACAGCGCACTACGATTCTGCGCTCAATCGTCAGTGCGCCGGTTACTGTAGCATGACAAATCAAACCGACATTTATCCTTATATATACAGCGTCGGATTTACCTATAGGCAGACTAGGCACTGCCTAGGGGCCCACAGTATTGGGGGCCCCAAAATCGAAAGAAGTTTCTCAAAATTGAAGCTGATTAAAAATTTTTTGAGGTCAACGATGAGTCAAAAAATTTTGAATAATTTGGCCTTATTATCTTGTAACATTGATAAATTGAAAGCTATTGATTTTGATTCATTGATTGATCAATATGCTCTAAAAAAATTTAGAAATAAAGTTTTGTAAAATTATATTTTTGACATGACATATGTATCTTATTTTTAAACGGAATTATTTAATAAATATATTTCAAAATATAAATAGGTAGTAAATAATTATTTCTTAAATACTTTTAGCAAATAAAATAACCTACATAATTTCCTTGAAATATTCTAATTAATTTTGAGGGCCCCAAAAAGCTCCTTTGCCTAGGGCCAACAAATGCTTAAATCCGGCCCTGTATATATAGCAAAAAAATAAAGCTCTTATTATTTATGGAAATTATGTTTTTCTTTTTCTTATTCATTCTTATTTTATCTAAAATTAAAAATATTAAATATAGAATATCAAACCAAATTTTTATGTAGACCTCAAAACTATTTCTATATGGTTAGACTCTGTATACAAATCTCTACAGTATGATATATAGTTTTATTAGAATTGTCATTTATAGAAGATAGTTTTTATTAACCAACCAATTTCAATAATGTCATTTTTATTAATTTTATTTCATCTTAGATTAATTTATTCTGATTCTTCGCTATTATAAAAAATCGGACCGCCAATAGAAAAACTTTCATTGTTCTGATACCATGATCTAAAGTTTGAAAACCTGGATTTAACGTCTTTCGACCTTTAGTCAGACCGCAGATTACCGATGGAAGGGCTACCCTTCGGTATTACGTACTACAACAATTTGGTGTTACCTGCTTATAAGATAAGGATCCTTCGTGTATCTCAGGTATTTTCTCGTCCAGATAACTAAATTACATCTTTAGAAAAAAGAAATTTGAATCAGTAAAATCATTATTAACATTTTATAGAATTAAGTCACATCTGACGAGACAACAATATATACAAATTACAAAGATAACGCCCGGTAAGGGTTAATATCAAAACAAGATGAGCTGATAGATAATTTTTTAAAATACCAAATATACACAAAAAATACATAATCTTATTTTCTGACTGGTGGATCAGTCGCATTTTTATATTAGTCCATTGGGAAACACGATATTTTAGCCCTTTGTCTGTTTATTGGCAATTTCGATGTGAATTTTGCATTTTAAAAAGTGTTCCATGTTAATCTTGTGTTATTTATTAATTATTTTTTGTTTTATTTAATTTTGATTTTATTAATGTTGTTATTCATTTTATTTAATTTAGTGCTTTTTACGTGCTGTGTTGTGGCGTCTCAACAAAATATTTTTAATTATTTTTGATTTTAAAGGAAAAATTGAAAAAACAAAAACAGAAAACTATTATTTTAGGCTTAGCCCAACAATTGTATGTGATGATAGAAGTAAAACTAAAATGAATAAATCTCTGTGTGTCACCTGGTTGATCAACGTTAATTTTTAGTGTTTTAATCTGCTATAGGAATTCGGACGGTCGTTTTGACTCCAAATTTTGTCCATTAAGATATGTTTTGAAAATGTCAATGTTGACCGAGTGATAAAGTCATAGACAAAGAATGTAACCAATAATGTTCAATGGTGATATAAAAATAATGCAGTTTAGGTCACCTAGAAATCAGGTGTTAATGAAACGAAAATTAATGAATCCAATTTCTTAACCAACTTTTGACCACGAATAGCTACTATTTATTCTGTTCAATCAAAATTTGATAATTTCCGTAATATTTATATTTATACTTAAGCTATAATAAGTTAAACTTTAAATTAAATATTAAACAATTATTATTCATAAATTTTAAAATTTCAATAATTACGTATACTTTCCCAAATTGTAATATTGAAAACTTGTTTTACTGTATAAATTATTTAAATATTAATATATTAGAGATTAATTTGAATTCTTAATTTATTTATACATTTTAGATATTTTTTCCAATACTAAGTAAAAATTTCGGAATCTTATAAAACTTATAATTTCATTTCAATGACCCAATCGATATTTAAAGAAATTGTTTTCCTTTCATTTTCGTGGAAAGATTTTTATTTTAGTATTTGGTTTTCATTTACTTATAATTTTTTATAAGATTTTTTCCAGGGAAAAATTTAATTCATACAACATCACTTATTGTCTACTTTGTTTTACTGACAAAAAATTTGACAAATTCAAGTAATTGTTGAATTATTTTCAAAAAGTTATATACAAGGAAATTTTTAAAAATTCAGAAATTCGATTGACTTTAGAAAATGTAGATTATAAAAGTAGAGGTGAATGTATTGTTCATGAATATACGGGTAAAGTAGATTTTAAGTTTCGAATACAAATGGATAGTGACGAAACAGACTTACCAAGTTCTGGTGTTGTTGGTTTTGATGACTTTAAAAATAAGTATATACTGCCTAGCATTAAAATTTATAATAATTTCATAGATGTTGAAATTGAATTTTCTATTTATGATTTGGTATTTTTTTGCAATGTTGATATCAATCAAATAAAGTATAGCGCAAGAAAATTTATACTAAAAAAAGGTTACTTAATTACATTTATATCACATTTAATTCCTTTAAAAACTTTCAGTATTTAATTAATTTTTCGTAGAATAATTATTTATTGTATATTGATAATATTTCTTGACAATTTCCACTTCTATTCACTATCTTTTCGCTCCACTTAGTATTTTAATATGTTTTACTAATATAGTAATAGGCTCGTTATATATTGCAGCTAGTTATAATAAGTCAATATTTAGAAAAAAATAATTCATTTAAATAATTTTATATTGAGTAATACTCATATTAATATAAAGTTACTACTAATAATAAGTCAGCAATAAACTGTATTTCGATTTTAATATTAAAAAATGAAATGTTTTGAAAGCATTTTAATTTTTTTTGGAATTTTTGAAACATCGAATGAAAAACAAGAAAAATAGAGGATGTTCAATTAGATAAGAAAAGAGATGGGGAGATATTAATTAAATTCTGTATTGGAGTAAACAAGACCTATTTTTAAGTCGAAATATTTTATAAGCACCGTGGAAATTATATTAATATTCAGAAATATTTTCATTAACCTGCATTTCATCACAATATCCATATTCAACCATTTCCCAAAACTTGATTTAAATATCCGAATCTTTACAAAGAAAGTTATCCCTTAAATCAAAACTTTTGGTATCATTATTTTCTATTATAAATCCATTTTTGATTGTATCTGTTGTGATTTTGTTCCAAATATTTCCAATTCATAGTTATTGTTTTCTATGACAATGTTCTAATTTCCTCTATTTGTGTATATTCTTTATATTCATTAATCATCCATTCTCACATTTATTGAGTAATTTAAATTCAAATGATATATTCACACTTATATCCAAAGGTTGGCATTTTGACGACAAATCACCTGATAACATAGTGATCATAGTATTTTTTCACTTACATTTATTTTTGAAATTTTCAGATTTATGACTCGGTGTAACATCTCTTCTACTTTAAAATGAAAGGGTTCTTTTAGGCCATACCTTTTATCACCAATAATGTCGATTTCAGATGAGGCTATCCAACTTTTTTAATTTGATGATATAATAATATTTGTCTGAAAATTTCATTTAGGTGTAGTTTTCTTTTTAAGTATAGAGGTAGTTTTTCGCCAATTTCTGTAACAGTGGAAGATATTGTAAGATTGCACTTATTTCAAGTAGTTGAAATTTTAATATCAGATTTTCATTTTGAATGAATACTAAAATTTCGAGGTACATTAAAACTTACTGGAACTTCTCCAGGTTTTACAATATTCTTTACATTAATTCATTTCATTTTTCTTATACGAAATCCTTAAGTTGTCTTTCCAATTATCTGTAAATTATTGCCCAAATGAAGTTACTAGTCTTCTAACAAAATTATTTCTAAAAATTATTACAAATTTTAATACAAAAGACATTTTAAGTGGATACGAGAGCTTATTTTCAAATTCAATGGGACACTGACCTCTAACAAGTATAAGAATCACAGCATTTTATATAAACTGCTTATAATTAAAAAAAAATCAATAAATTATTTTTAATTTTTTTATCTATTTCAATTTCTATAGTGTAGATAAGCGTTTCTCAAACTCTTTTGACTGCGGCCCGGTACGAGATTTTAAAAAATTTCGCGACCCACGCTTTGGGAAACGCTGTGCTATATGAAAGAGTACAAATACACACTTCGGTACTATTCCTAGCGACTAACCGATGTAATAATATGTAAAAGAAAATTTTTGCCGCGACCCACACTTTAGGAAACGCTGGTGTAGATCATATCTAATTGAATTTACAAAGAATAGTATTAAAGTGTTTCCATATTACATATATAATTTCTTGATTATTTTTATATTAAAGACGAGTTTTATACTTTACAACGCGGAGTAATAAAATAAGTCCAAGTATAAAATATATATTTCATAACATAGTGTTTCTAAATAAATTTTGTGATGCCGTACTTAAATTTTCAAATTATTTTAAACAATTAAATTTTATACTGTGCAAATATTGATATTTTACCAACATTCATATATCATATCAATCCATTATAAAATTAAAATATTTAACAAACAAACCTAAATTTAATTTTAAATAATAGTTTAGATTTTAAAATTTAAAACCGTGATTCTTTAGACTTTCTCAAAATTTGTACTTTCAATAAATTGCAACCTTTAAAATTTAAATGAAACATGAAATAAAAACATTTCAGTATGTTTCACTATAAAATTACCTAATCATATCAAATATATTAATTAAAATAGACAAACTTCGTTAAAATTAAATAAAAATAATAGTAAAGTAAATAAATAGTAAAGTATAATAAAACTAGTAAAATAAATGATTAAAATATTTTAAGAAAACAAAATTTGGATCAAATATTCTAATTAAATTTGTTTCAGATGTGACAATTGGCAAAGCAACAATATATAATGACAGTGCAGGAACATGTGGTGATATTCCGCAAATCATTGATGTTAAACTTCTGTGCATATTTCATGGTATATCATTTGAAATTGGTAAAGAAACATCTATGTTAGATACAACTGAACGATATTACTTTGAAAATATAAAAAATAATAGAACCGAAATCACATTTTCTCATATTTTTCTGAATTTCACTATAAAATGCAGTTGTTCACTTACATGTTTTCTTTCTCCATTCTTACTAGAAACATATTTGAACTTTAAGTATCCATTAAAAAGTAGGTCTTGAAATTTATTATTACATATTTGAAATATTTAATAATTTGTGTAATTATTCATAATTATTCATTGAATTAGACAAACCGAAACTATAATTTGGAGTCATTAGTATTTCAATAACTTTTCTATTTCTAATGTCACATTGCAAATTTTTGTCATTTCTTTGTGATATTCCACAATGTTTATTTATTTTTAATTAAATTTGACGCCATAATAGATATCGACATTTGCTAGAATACTCTATGCTGTTTTAGTGATTTTATTAAATAATTCCCATTTATCTTAATTCTTATGTTATTTCATGTTAGTTTCTGTTAATTTAATTCGTAAATTTTTATCTTTCAGTTAATTTCAACTAGCTACTTAGCGGCCATGATGGCTTTCGTCATTTTTCTAGAATATTCTAGTTTTCTGTTCGTTTCTTTTGTAATTTTTATTCTTAGTTCATTTTCTGATGATATTTTGTGGAAATCTTTCTAATTTCCCTCTACTTTCTCTTATCACCATTAATTAAAATTTACTTGCTTTTTTTATGTTTCAGTTGGTTTTGTACACTGCCTCTTGCTTTTTGTTTTATTTTATTTTACTTTTGTGTTGGTAATTTTGATGTTATATTTAAATTTATTTAGTTGTGTTTACTTGGTGTTTCTACTTGCTTTTTAGTTTGACTTGACTTCATATTGTGCCTGCGTGCTATGTTTCGACGTATTTCAGTCACGCTTCAACCATGTGGGTTTGAAATCAGTTTTTGCCCAGCAGAAGTATCGAAAAACTATTTCTCATTTAGTTTCTACTTCAATGACATCCCATTGACTGAAGAGTTCTACATATTCATTAGCTCTGACGATATACTCTTTTATACAACTTTTATTTTACTAAACGGTTTCCTGGTTACAAGGAGAACTGAATAAATCATAATTCCCTTCATTCTTCTTAATGTTTTCACTTTATATTTGAGTGAAATTATTTTACAATGATGTCCCTACACTTGTTTTCAAGCAAATACTGATAATTTAATATTTCTCATTCATTAAATTTTTGGAAAAGATTAAACATTTGTTGGCGTGCTTGGAGTTTTACCTATCTTGCCTCGGATTCCGCAGAACTTTCCTATGGTGCTTTCGCTATGAGTGAAGGGCTTTATTCTAATGGTAAAGCCTAGAACGCATAACACGACTGTTTCAAGCAACCGACTGTATACCCGCGTGGGTGAGACGCGTTGGTGCTGCATACAGCGGTGGAATGTATGAGCAAAGGTGAGCTGGCTTAATCCAACTACTCGACTCATACACTCCTCGAGGATTAGGATTGCCGCTGGAAGGTCTTACGTCACTTACGCCGAGGTTTGCTGACGTCAGGAGGAGGGAAAAAAAGAGCTGGAGTGCTAACATTTTTGCAACGTGTCATTTAATTAATTCATTCATCCTAGTATTCAAATAACAAAATATAGGAGTCAACTACCTAAACAAGACAAAATTAGAAGTCTATTATCCGTCTAACCTCAAACGAACTACAGTCATTAAAATTCAAGAAGTTGCTTGTAGATAAAAATCTGGATAATCCAAGTCGGCATTGAAGAAGGAGCCTGGACTAGTAAAGGTCGAAATTCATCTAACACAATAGTGGTAATAATCTCGTTGTTGATAAAAAGTTGGGTACGCCCGAAGATATAATAGTGAAGAGAATCAAATTGCGATAACGGTTGACACTACGGTTGACGTGATGAGAACATTTATGTTATTTTATTGAAAAACGAAAGGATTTCTAACTAAAATCTTTATTTATTCATTATTATTTACATAAATAAATGTAAATTTGAGAAAGTAACTTTACCTGGAGCTCAAATTTAAATGTTTAGATAATAAAAATTTAACTTTATGTTGGCGCTTAGAAGTGTGTCATTTAAATGTTCTGGTGTTACTATAAATTTTGAATCAACTTTCTTAAACACTTTCATGATTATTTTACTTTATATTATCTGCGTATCCATGGCAACAATGAGCAGGTGAGCTCTACTACTAGAACTACTCATCAGTTCATTTTCATTTTCGGGTTCTGGAATACCGATAGAAGGTCTTACATCACTGCTCATTATCTATCCTTTTCTTCGATTATTGTCCTTATTCATTTAATTATGGTCCTCATTACTGGATGTTTATTCAAGGTTACTGTTGAGTATTCCCTGCAAGTTGACTCACATCGTTCAATAGTCTAGGAGACTTCATGCATTCTTGGCTCAAATTATCAATTATCACGCTCGATTCTTTATTGTCAACTAGTGGAGATACTCACATGACTTTACAATCAAACGACAAGGTGACTATGGAAACTCGTCCATGTTGGTCATGCCCCAAGTTGGCGAACCCTATAAGGCAGGTGAGCTGCTGCGTTACAACTACTCCCCTATAGCAATTCTCTACGGGTTCTAGAGTGCCAGTAGAAAGCCTTACCGCTCATCAATCATAACTATTACTATCCAACTGTTCCTGGTTGGCAATCCTAAATCAAAATTGCAACTACGCGACTACGGTATTATCATCAATAGTAAATCATCTAAATCAAACTCAAACAGATGTTCCCCAATACATTCAAGGAAGATAGATCATAAACGACAAAATTATATTGAATATTCTTACAAGTGGTTACACTATATTAACAGATCACGAAAAAGTTCGATCAATATGATTCACTTGGTTTGCCAATGCGCGGTGTCGAAGTTGTGCGGTTCATTGGGTAGGGGGGGAATTTGGGTGGAAGATGCCCAAAATCCATCCTCTTCGACCTCTCGCATGAGTTGTTCAAAAACAAAATCGGCTTGGTTTTCTTCCGTTCCTCGGGAACCGACGGCAGACACAATTCGGTAGGGTGTGCATTTGGCGAACTCGATTGCAGCAACCATGTCAGCGGCTGCCATGGCATGGTAGGCAACTAGGGCGGCTTCTGATTCTGCCTGCTTTTCTAGTCGACGCTCTGTTCGCTCCGCGCGCGTACAAGATTTACGCTTGGGTTTTCCGATTGCGACTGTTGGAACCGGAGCTACAGTAGCTGCCTTGGTGGGAGCTGGAGCGGCATTGGTGCCGATGTAGATGGTGGACACGCTGCGAACGACTTTCCTCCAAGAGGCTGTCTCGGCAATATTCGAGCCGGATTATCTTCTTGTTCGCTTCCTTCATCTGGACGGGGGTGAACCATGTCCCCTTTAGATGATCAATACGTTTTTTCAGGTGTCCGATTTCAAGTTGTAAGGTACGCATTGACGCATTCTTGTCGGCGCAAGAAAAACAAGTTCGTAAAGTCGAGCTATTTGCGCTCGGAACGGCCATATCTAAAACGAAATCATTTAGAAAATAAGTTAGTTTCAGTTGAATCATATTGCAGGCAGAAAGATGCTTACAAAGGTAACTTATTCATCACTCCTTTGGTCAAATTGTTTACCATTCGTCATGTGATTCACATACCGGCAACATCCCTCGTTTCAATCAATCATATCAACATTTCATGTTAGCGATTTCGTCACTCAAAATTTGATACAGTTAAATTAAACATTCTGCGCTCGATCTAATATCAACACCATTCCCATATTAACTACGGTTAAATCTATCATTTTCATCGAATAAGCCCTGGCTAGGTTCAATCGGAGGATGACGACTCACCTTAATAACTGAACATTACTTATTTCGATAACCACTTGCTCGAAGGACGTCGTAAATAAAAACGACTATTATCAGAAAAAGAATTCAGCGGATAAAAACCACTAATTATTGATTTAAATTAAAATTTTTATCGCCTTCCAAAAATGTAACTTATCTACTGTACGAAATAAATGACATAACGGTGAATCTAACTGCGCATATCCGGTATATTTATTAGAAGTAGCCTTAGAGGATCCGTATTCCGTATAGCGGATGTGGACATTATCATTGTACTTGATGAAAATTTATTATTTATCGTCATTTTGCTGCGTTCTCGAGATCGATGCATCATTATATGACACTTCCGGTGTTTATATATTCTTACCGCCTATTGCGAGCGAGTAAATGCGACGAACTGAACCTTGGCATTCATTGTGATTTTTAAGATAAACTGATGTCAAGGTAGAATTGCCCTCGATGCCGGATGTTTATACGAACGACGATTTAACTTTTCTACTACGTTGTGTCTGACAATGAAAAATTTGTCGGGTGGTCGATTAGTGAGACGGTGAGAAATTAAATGTTGCAATCGTTATGTTGCAAAACTCGGATTTTGATTCATACTGTAGTAATTTTCCGGTTGGATTTTCCATTAAATAAACTTTGTAATTTTAGTGTATTTCATCAATGTCAGAAAGTAAAGCTATTGCATATCGTGCACCTTACGATTTAAATCCTAACTATTGAAGAAATTGTAAAATAGAATATCTGCGATCTATCATGTCCCCAAAACTATCACCTAACCATTTTTCTGATATAATAAAAATTCGACTTGATATCAATTGTCTTAGGTTATCTGATGTATCGACATGATGCATTTGAATTTATTCGTTTCACCCTGATAGTTCAATTATCAATGTCCTTCAAACTATAGAATTTTACATTGGTCAGTGGCATCATGCACTCTCACTTTCTGTGCAACTCTTTCTTAAATCAAAATTTTGGTTCCTATACACTGTCAGTAGTGAAACCATACTAGACGGATCCCCTGACTGGTACCGGAGACTCCCGACGACCCCACCAGGGTAAATACTCGAGGTACCTATCCATCGAGAACCTTCTAGAATCCCTCAGCGCGAAAAGATTCAAATAATAACATATGAAAATATTCTAAGACAATTATAAAGTCAAAATAAAAATTTTGTTCAATGCTTACTACTCTACTATTTATGATGAATAAATATGAAAAAAGGTTTTATTTATTATTACTTTAATTAAGTATAATTGTGAGAGAAAAGGAAGATATTTTTTTAAAACTTTTAATTCTACATTATAATACAGATAGTGGGTAACAATTGCATTCAATCATAAAACTAAAAATTCACAATAAAACCATTACCGATTTCCCAAATTAATTCCTAAAATTGAAGCTTAAAAAGATTCTTTTGAATTAGTTAGCTTTCTGAATTGATAAGTACAGTCCCAATGAATATCTATGTTCGTACAAGACTTAGCATTGAAAAATGAAATTTTGTGACCGTATATATATTATTTTTACCCATGCTTTATCCAATAGGAATGAAGCGGGTATGTAATTTAACGAAGATTTTGTTTTATTTAAATTTTTATGTTTTCTTTAATTTTTAAGTTATTTATCTTTGTTTTTAATTGTTTATTTTTATTTTATTTATTTAATGCTAATTATTGAGTTTTTTACTTTATTTATTACGGCTACTTTTTCCCCATTTTAATTATATTCTTTTTATATTTAATTATTTATTTATTTTTTAAATGGTTGATTATTTTATAATTGCATTTTTCAAATTGAAAATACTTATTCTAGGAAAGTTAAGATTTATACTTGAACAAATAAAAAGAAGTAGATTCCTAGTGAAACAAAATAATCCTGGCCCAACATTACTTTCAAAATTTTTGCGCGGAGATCCGCCTTTATTTCCCAGTTCATAAATGTTGTCCTGTATTTTCTGTGTTGTTTTGTTAAATCTCTGCTATACTCTTATAACCACCTGCAACTACTGCGAGTAATTCAATTATATTAAATCTCTAGATTCTATATCCTTTCTAGTCTTTCACCTGTTTCCATTTGATTTTTCTTTATTACGATTAAAAAAAAACACACACCTATTTACTAACTTGAAAGAAATGACTCCATCTAATTCTACTTCGCTAAATCGATAGAAATTGTGTCAGCAATTGACCCAGTTAGCCCTGATGAGCACTGCCATTAATCCAGTTGACGGATGACTGAAGTATCACCTGATGCATTTGGTAAGAGTACATGTAGCCTCTTTTGCCCTTGACCAGCGTAACCCTCAGTTCATCAATATCTATTAAAATTAGTCAATACAAATTAAAATTTAAACTGGAAACGAATAATAAAAAGAACAATAAAAAATTATTTCATACAAAACAAAATTACTACAAATGCATAAAATTTATAAGAACTGAAAATTTAGATCAAGTTTTATATACTGATTTTAAGTTTCGGTATTTACACTTATTTTAGTTGTCCACCTATGCATTCAATCTATACTATTCAATCTGAATGCGTGTAATTTTGATTTACTTTACAAACGTACACGAGTGCATGCATTTCACATTTAATTGATTGATTTAAACAATCGAATTAGTTTTTATTTCATTTTATTATCTCTCAATTTTAATAGAAAGTTTTATTTTTTTTAATTTTTTTAAAAAAATTTTTCTTCTTTTTCTTAAATTCTGCACTCTTTACTATAGTTCCAATAATCATTCCTTATCTTTTATATTATTAATTTATTTTATTTATTATTCTTCTACTTTCGAGTTTACAGATTTTTCAAATTCGTTTTTTATCTCTGAACTATGTTGGTGATTGCAACTTCCGCGTTCCTCAATTTCATTATACGTGTTTTATTTATTCTCACCGTGTTGTGTACTTTACTTTGTATTATTTAATGTATAATAATAGATTTTAATTCAACTTGGTGCGGTTTCTATGTTGTATTTCCAACTCATTTAAAAAAGCTCTCAACTTTTGGCAATAGCTCAACATTTATATCGATAATTTAAATATTCCTAAATTAGCGTTTAATTAATAGCATTTATGATTTCGAAATAGCACACACCTTTTGTGAAATCTAAAGCTTGTCTCCTATTTATAAAAATCCACCACTTTTCTAATGTATCGATTTGTTGTTGTATCTGGGTTAATTGAATGTTTTTCATGCTTATATATTAGATCGAAGCACTGGTAGAAAATGTTGGAATTAGTCAGGAATGGACTTTGATTTTTTTGGAAAATGTGATAATGATGCAATTTATGGTAAAGTGTATTTCAAGTAGTTATGGTTGGATCTATGGCTTGTGACTGGTCTAGAATGGATACTGATACACTAAGAGTTGTTGGTTGCGGGTAATACTTAGATTGACTTTTGTTTATTCACTCTTACGCAGACAAAACTTCAGAGGTGTAAAACGTTAATGTCACCTGAAAATGTCTGTTACCCTTTAATACTGCATATCAACCTGATTCAATGGTTTAACCTTAGTATTAAACTGAAGCAAACAAATTATTATTCCTGGTTCACGTTTGAGGTTCGGGATTTAGTGTTATCCTATTTTCCATTTATATATTTTTACTCTAATGTAAAGTTAATTATCGTGTGTACTCGGACAGTTGCATAATCTCCCTGAACATACTTAAGTGGGAATTCTATCGACATTGGCTGTATGTGATTCCTGTGCTACTATTGCCTTTGTCATGCACGTTAGTGACCCCGCCTATCATCATTTTGACACATAATTATCTACTGCCCAGTTATGATTCCTACCTCTCGCTATACTTCAAAGACAGACTATCCCACTATTCGTAGAAATGATTGCTAATCAAAACTTGACGCTTCTGTAAAACTTAGCTTCTTCCTACCACTCACTAGAAAAGCTTTAGTGGGATCATACGCGGTCACCCAGGTTTTCTACCCTCATGGGTCCTCCATCTTGCACTAGCCGGGCTTCAAGTGAACTGAACCGCCTTATCTGTTTTACCCGGATTCCGACCATTCAAAAACTTTAGACCATTCTGCGGCCGTCAAATAGTGACCAACCTGTCGGAAACTATGTTGTGGCATGGTTCAAGGGGCCGCCTGCACACAAGTCTAATTTCTACCAGACCAATTTTCTAACGGGCCCTTGTCACCATCACACTCGACTAACTTCAGGACCTGAACGAGAAGCTGCTCCCGGCGTTCTCGATGGTATATCCATTAGTCAGTTCGTTACTCGCATTTGTGGGCTATCTAAAAAAATATTTGAAACATATTAAGATATGACCTTTCAACGACAAATTTATTTAAAGGTTAAAATTGTTAAAAATCAACAATCGATCACATAAAAATTTCAAAAAAAATTAAGAAAATAGAATTAATGTTACTTGTTAAACAATAATTGTCATATACTGAAAAATGATTTTTTGTGTCTTACTGGAGAAGCTTTTTTATATATATATTTTTATCTGATGGCTAGTTAAATTAATTCAATAAAACAAAATGGTTAAGTTTTTGATTTTATTTAAAGTTTTTTATTTAGTTTATTAAAAACGTGCTATTTTTACTTTTTTGCTTCCAATATGTTTCTTTTTTGTAACTTCTCTCGATACTAATTTTAATTATTTATGTTTTATTTTTTAATTAAGTGTATGTTTTAATTTATAGTTTTATTGGTGTTCTTTTTATAATTTTACTAAACTTTATTCGTGCTGGTTGGCCTGCTCCAATCAGTCTTTTTTAAATTTAATTAACTTAATTATTAATTAATGGCCTTCTGACCCAACACATTTTACATTTTACTTGGTAATATTTTATACTTAATTAAGTTCGAATATAGACAAATTCAAATTTATTATTTATTATTTATTAAATTTTTTAATGTAGTTAATTAATATAAATAAATATCAATAAAAATAATTGTAATTTTATAAAATATACTGTAATTTTAGATGCCACATTTTTGAAAGTTGATCCTTTTCCTATTATATTAAAAAGTGAAATAACTTGTTCAGTGGTAATTCAAATACCATTTTACTCAATTACATGGAATTGTGGTTTCTGTCAAAAATATTCTAACAATTACTTGTCTGAAATATGTAAATCAATAAAATATAATGCCAATAAAATGGTTATTAACATTGACAACGTTTTCGCGCCAAACCTTTCATGTTTATGCGTTTGTCTTATCGAAGAATTTTATCCTCCTTATATTAACTTTCCAATATTTATTCCATCAGGTACATTTGAAGAATAATAATTTAAAATAACAATTTGCCAAAACAATTTTACTGACTGGATCCTTAAGTTCTATATACAAATAAAATTTCAATATCTATGGTACTCAATTTTTAATATGAGTACTTTTAATACTTTTTATGTGCATAACTGTTAGCATGCGCGTACGCAGGGGGGGTTACCGGGGGTTTAACCCCCCCCCCCCCCCCCTCTCCCTCTCCCTCTCTCTCTCTCTCTCTATATATATATATATATATATATATATATATATATATATATATATATATATATATATATATATATATAAATATATATAACCTCCCCCCCCCATGGATTCATCCTGCGTACGCGCCTGACTGTTAGTGTTTTAGGTTCCCTTGCAGAGGAAAATCTTGTTATGTCGCTCATTCCATGAACGGGAAACGAGAAAAGATGAAATAGAAAATGAAGCGGAAGAGATTATTGTTACAGATGAGATGAAAACTAAAAAAGGTGAAATAGAAAATGAAACGGAAGAAATTACTGGTGAAAATGAATGATTTGGATTGGTTTCCCTAACTCTGCTTCAGTGTAGTCTGACATTAGGGATTTGCTTTATTCATTGATGAACAAACCTTGGTCCTGATTTTACGTGATTAATCAGCCCCTAGTTTTCTCCAGTCGAAAAATTCTGTTGCCTTACTTATGAACCTATTGCGGCGTAGGCCAGGTGTACTGCTCAACAAATTAACAGGAAAATATAAGTTTCTCTATACTGCTGTTAACTTCTAAAACATTTTTTACAGAATTCCAATTGTTGATAATGAAAGGATTATTGAAGCAATGAAGACGGCCGTAATTATTATGAAGTAGACCCTATTCTCGTAATCAATTAAAAAGTCAATATTGAAAGATTCGGGTTCTATCAAGAGGAACAAAAGGAGGTAATAGCCAAGCAATTATCACCCCATTTATTGGCCAGAAATTATTAGATAACATCGAGAGAAATTATTATGATACATTGGACCAATCTAGAATGCATTTATAAGTCTAGCCCAACATTCACATTTCTAAAAGAACAATATCAAGATATTTAAATACCAATTTAATTACATTCAAAAAAATAAGATCTTGCGTAGAAAAAAATTAGAGACTTTTGGATCTTTGCCAAACATATGTCCCACGTCTTCTTGAGGGAAGTTGGAGAAGCAGAAAATCTATTTATATAGAAGAATGTTCCTTCAATACATGGACGAATAAAAAATTCGATAGATCACGAATGGGCAACAAAATCAATTCCAATGTGCCAACCAATCGAGGTCACACTTTTTATTTAGTTTTACCAATTTCCAAAGATGGACCAATCCATTCAAAAATTATTACTGGTTTTTTCAAGAAGAAAACATCAGTGATTTATAACTGAACTGATTGTTAAACCAGATGAATCACGATATTGAATTCGTCAATAAAATTGAGAATTTGCCTCATTATCATTCATTTCTAAATCCCACTGATAACGTATTCAGAAAAATTAAAGGTGGTGTGAGGGCTAAAGTTTTCTCAGCTCATGGATTTAGGAGAATAAGCTTCAACGACAAATTTCCTGCAATATGCGCCAAACAGCCAATAAAGAACTCCAAAAGATGATTCAATGAAGGCATAAACGCAACTATGATGGAAATCATATAAAAAAATAAATTTGGTGTCTTGAAAAAGTTTTACTTAAGTGTGTCGCAACTTGAAAGAGTTTAACAACCACTACTGTACTTAATGCGCTTTCCATTAGGTTCGCATAGTTTCATTAACTTTATCAGTATCATAATATACATTAGTTTTCAACTCACCAACCTTTACATCAACTTCAATTTATTGATCAATATGTGACCAAGTTTCTTCTTTTAAATCATCAGAATTACTACAGATCAAGTACAGCTGCAATCTTTAATATTTTAATACTAGTCATATCAGCTACACATTCGCTAAATTCATTAATAGAGGCTACTTTTGAATAGGGCTTTATAATCTGGATTTATAGTGTTGTCAAAGACGATAACAGTGATAATACACGGCTACGTACCACATATTTTTGACTCACAAACTGGTTCTTAATAAGTTCTAGTAAGTGCGTACGGATTTTTCATTTACAAATCAATAAAAATTTGAAAAGTATACCGGTTCCAAAGAAAATTGAATCCCATCACTGTACACCACCATATATGGTGCGATTAATTTTTTCTAGTAAGCAAATAGGATGTATAATATATGGAGAGTTTACTGTATATCTAAATAACATATGATCGTAACAAATAAATACACATTTTAATATTTTAGCTGAAAAGTTCAAAGATGTATTTTACTAAATAATTTTCTACTATTATAATTTATGTCAGTAAATGATCAGTAAAATGATAATAATTAATTAATCAAAGAATTTATCCTATAATTAACACTACTAAAATATAATTAATGTCATCCACTATAACCGTTCGGTTTTGTTAAAGATTTGTTTTTATAATGTCAAATTCAAATAATGATTATTGCTAATTAAGTTATTAATTATATTAAAATATTTTCATATTAATATTAATATATATGTTACAGTGAATTTGTATTACCAGTGAGAATATATTTTCACTAACGTTTCAGTGAATTCATATCCGAATACGTTTTCACCAGTCGAAATATATTTCTACTGGTGAAAATATAGCTTCACTAGACAGTTTTAGTGAATGTGTATTCTATCCTAACCTATAATTGAATGTCAGTTTGACAGTTGCGTGTTTTTTTATTTTCATTTAAAATACGCATCTAAGTAGATTAAGATATGGAAATGGATTCAATTCGAGTTATTTTAAGATCTAGTTATCAAAATAATTCTTATATTCGATGGAAATGCTCTTTCTGTGTTCTCAAAATTAGGACCTATCGGTCAACCGCGACGAAGCGAATAAAATTGACAGTTGGTAGGGCGAAACATCGACACTCAGGGCCAAATATTTCCACGCGACGAATTCTCGCCTGTCAATGAATACAAACTCACTAAATACATTCACTGACCGGCTTAGCGAAAATATATTCTCACTGGTAATACAAATTCACTGTAACATATACAAAACCAATAAATGGTGTACCAAAACATCATGTACCTTATATAATTTTTGACCTATAGTCTTGCAAACATTAATTGGAAAATTATTGAATTAAAATACTTTCGGTCATTTATTAAGCTTTTTTTTCATTTTGAAATTTATAATTATAGAAAAGCTTGTCATTGAAGTATATCCACTGCCAATAAATCCGTATTCCAATCTCACTTGTAATACATCATTTCCTTTTCCATTTTTAATGTGGGAATGTAGCTTTAATAACCAATTTTTTGAACTTGGTAAAAATATTATATTCACAAATATTATAGACAGGGAAATATATTATTCTTTGATAGTGTATCAAAATAAACTTTTAATTTATTATTTTGAGAATAATCAGTCAGTTAAATGCAGATGTACGGTTGGACGCGAAAATTATGAAATGGAAGCTTTTAGAAAATATTTTGATTTGCCAGTTCTAGGTATTATAAATTTATTAATTATTATTGTTTACAATTGAAAATATAATTTTCTCATTAGTCTTTTACCGTAAAATAGCCACATAATCGGCAAATACTTATTTATAAAGACAAACAGGGTTTATTTATCATTTTATTATTGTATGAACTTGAAAACGCAATTAGAACAATATTTACAGTATTAATAAAATTAATTATAATAATAAACGCATTTGCTATGTAAGACTTCATTCTATAAATAGAATCATACCCACACATATTTCTAAAATGTTCATATATATACGTTATTTTAAAATAATTGTATTTGGTTAAATTGAGTGCTTAAAGTAATTGATTGCGAAGAGCACCAAAGTATTATCCTTCGTTCTTGACTTGTAGCGTTCCTCGCAAACTATAATCTTATTGACAGATTACATTAACTAAAAGTCTGATTGAGTATAAGAAGACAAATTTAATGCAATTTTAGTGTCATTTTTAATTGTTACGAGAACATCTAGATTTTTTTTAGTTTGAAAAAATTATAGATAAAGATATAATCCAAAAAGATATTTGCCACAATAATGCCACAATAATGTTTAATTTTTAAAACAAATTTTCAACTTCAACCTAAATATTTTTCAAAACATCCAAAAACATTATTGAAAATTTTAATATTAATAAAAACATCGTTTTGTTAAGGATACCTAAATGATAAATATCATAATAAATAAGTAAATTACCAGGGGAAGATCGTCATGACAAACGGGACGATCTTTGGAAACTCAGAAAAGAAAACGAAGTAAAAAGAAATGAAAATGAGAAAGATAAATCAAAGAAAAGAAAACAAACAAGAAATTAAAACAAAGGTCATTGTTAATTAAAAAGTACAAACGAAGGAGGAATTTCAGATTGCAGAAAAACAAAAATATGGGGAAAGTCGTATCTTGACAGCCTGTGGCGAAATGGCAGGAAAAGTGGGCAAAACATGAAAAGGAAAAAACAAGGCATATCTCGATATCTGTCAGAGATAATGCTGACGTAGCGGGGAATACAGAGGAAAATGAAAATGGAAAACAAAATTTGTCGCTAGTGCTACAAATGAAACGAGCTATATAAAGCGGAACTGTTGACTGAGAAAAGAGACAAAAAACCGAGACACCGAGAGAAGAAAAACGATAGTTAAAGTTAGAGAATTAAAAAGAGAATCAAAGAGTAAATTTAAAGGAAAAATTAAAAGGAGAATTAAAAAGAGTTCAGAACAGAGTGAAACGAGTGAATCTTTTGTAAAATTGATTATAAAGTAGAAGTGGAGTAAATAAATTTGTGGTCTAAGCAAATAGAATAATCGATCAAACGTACCTTGTAATTGAGTGGTTAACGACTAGTGATTATTGTTGTGGTTACAGAAAGAGCTATTCTTCAAGTAGTGTCGGAATAAGCTCTGTGTGATTTATTGGTTTATAGTTAATTGGTTGTGATTGGAATTTGTACAATCCAGTGTGAATACTAATAAAGCTTATCGTGTTCGAGAGTGTTGATTTGTGAATTAATAAACACGCTTTGAAGTCAGAGTAAAAGTTTGAATTTACAAACGTTGTCACCAACCCAATAACCCAACAATTTTAAATTATAAAATATATTTTAAAATTCATTACTAAACAGTAAAATTACATTTAAATATTGAACAATTTCCTAATATTTATGATTTTAAAAATTTAATTATTTAGTATTTCAATTTATTTTAAACTATTTTAACAAAATATTCGAAATATTTAATTCTCTGCTAAAATTACTTTTCCCTCACAAATGCGGTAACTCAAAAATAAGTTGTAGATTATTAAATCAAGACTAATGAAGCAAACTATCTTGTTCACAAAATTAATTTTAAATTAATTAAAAACATTTAAAAAAAATAAAGTGAAAGAGCTGATTATTAATAATGATTGTGATAGGTTTTAGAAGTTGTTTATATCATTTTCACCATTGATATATTTTCATTTATATTTATCACACTCTATTATTAAACAAAATTAAAGCTTTTTAATTAAACTAAGTCAACCGTTTCAATTTATCCACATTGAAAATTATAAAAATTTGAAAGTCAAAAAAAATGTAAAACAGGTTAAAACTATTTATGTTGATTGAGGAAATTATTGAAATTTTGATTATTAATATTGTTGCCATCTAGATTGAGTCTCTAAACTTGTTTAAAGAAAACTAAATTAAAAACATTATATTGCTAATAATAAAATTTTGAATTATTATTAATATTGAAAATATAAATCTAAATTTTATAGAAACTAATAAATATAAAGAAAATATGGTATTTTTCAATAAATAATTATAAATTACTTTCTATTAAAGTGATGCCGAAAATTAGTTTAATACCACCAATACCAGTAATAATTCAAGATTTACAATGCTATTATTCTAATTACGTTTCTTCATTGGCATATAATTGGGGTTGTTACTTATCTAAAGATAATAAAGTCGACAGAACTTTTATTCTAAGTTTACGTCGAAATGAGAATACTTTATTTTTGGATTATGGAGCCTTGAATTCTATAATAACTTGTTTTTGTGAAATTGAATTTCGATTTCATAAAATAATTCAAATCGGACCAAAAGCATATTTTACATTGCCCGAAACAGGTTTTTTTTGGATTTATATTATTCAAATTCTATCAAAAATTTAGATAAACTGAAAATCTATCCCAATAATCCAACTATTTTTGATTCTTTAACATGTACATCCAGATCAACAAAATTATATAAATTCAACTGGTATTGCAACCTCGACAATTTCTTAGTTTCAATTAATAATCCAGTTAATATAAATTATTTATCAGAATATTCGCAATATATAGCAAAAAATATAAAGGTTGACTTAATGAACAGAATGACTTTCCAATTAATTTTCCAATTGAAAAATATTACATGCATATGTGAAGTATTTTATACATCAATTTACTTTTCAACTCAGTTACTGTATTTTTCTTTGCCAATTTCAGGTAGTAAATTAACGATTAAAATTTTTAAAATTTATTTTAATTATTTTTAATTTAAAATATGAAATAAAATCATATATCTTTTAAAAAAAACTCGAATAAAGCATAATCGTAGTTACAATAAAGTAAAATTTTTATCAATAACTATTACCTAATATTATAATAGATTTTTTAAATTTATATTTAACTATTTACAAAGTAAAAATAGAAAATAAAAGAAAGTTTATTTAAATAAACAAATGAAGATGATTCAACAAAAAGTCAAATAAAACGAAGTATTCGAGAAGCCGAAAACTTTATATTCTTGGTTGATATATATATATATATATATATATATATATATATATATATATATATATATATATATATATATATATATATATATATATATATTTGTTCAGGTATTTAGTAAAAATAAAAGTTATGGAAATTTCATAAGATAGTTTGACATTACCAAAAAAGTTGCTTTTATCTAATAAAATTCGTTTATTCCAAATTATTTAAATAATTATTAAATTTGAAAGGCATCAACTGCAAATTTCAAAATTAAAAAAAATGTACTCGACAATTCTCCTCATTTAAACAATTAAAACTCAAAAATTTCTTTCTTTATTTTCCAAAAATAAACTTCAAGTACTAACCTCAAAAATATTTTCCAAGATCATTTAAAAAAATTATTTGCTTATAAATGGGTATCTTTTTTACCGCTTGTTTGTTTTATTATAGAAACTTCATGCACTGTGTTTGTATGTTTCATTAATTTTTCTATCCTTTCTTGAATCCTATAATAAATTGACAGGTGTAACTGCTAATAAATTTTCAGCAAACAGGTGAGTATGTATGTTTTCATAATATAACTTATTTATTATTTTTTTTATAAATTAAAACACAATATTCTATAAATTCTAATTATTTAATAAAAATACTTAATTAGTATATTTTAATTAGAAATTTGTTTGTTGACATAACCAATTTTTTGTTTAATTCTATCATTTAGAAATTTATTAAAATAGCTGAATTTTACCGAAATTTAATGTTTTTTTATAAATAAACTATTATTTTTAATTACTAAACTGAATTATATCTACAAACATTTATTTAGATTATCCAGATGTGTACATTATTCCTAGTTTATTTTCTTATGAAAATACCATTACATGCCAAACAAATATATCGCGCTTTTTCGAGTATTTCTGGAAATGTATTTATCAGAACGTAACGGTTTATTTAGATGAAAAGCCACTTCCCACAATTGCGGAAAAATTTAAATATTTTCACTCAATTTTTATTGTCAATAAAAACACATTATATGTTTACTATATTTGGACCGAAGTTGATATTTATTGTGAATGCTATTTCAGATTTATTAGTTTATTATCGTTTTCCAAAAAAACTGCAAAATTTACTTTGCCTAAATCAAGTTTTCTATTTAGTTGCTAAAGAATTTTTTAATTTTTTTAGATTTACCATTATTTCGTTCGATGGATCTTAATTGTTCCAATCCATGTAATTATAATGCTTATACAAATTATGCGGTGGAACAATCAGGGGAATTGAATTATGCCTCTATCGGTCCTTATTCAAAATTTATTATATTCTCCAAGGAACTATACTTTCGCCAAGAATTCAATAGCTATAAATTTAATAAGTTTTTCCCACTCACCAATATTAAGAACATCACGTCATTGAAATGTGAAAAATTAGAATGGATTTTACTGTGGAAAACAACTAATGAAACGATTTCTAAGGGATTTTGGTTGTTGAAAATCTTTAGTAATTTCTTACTTCTAATATTCATTTACTAAACATTTTCTTTATATAACAAAACATCTCAATGAAGCAGAATATAATTAAAAAAATAGATAGATTCTTGATAATATAATTATAAATTTAATAATTATAACTAATATTTAGGAATGTCTGACTTTAATAATGTATCAACCAATCTCCCATATCATAATATAGCTTATACAGCTAGTTTTAAATTTTTCTGTGATTTGATAAATATTTACAATAAAATACTTATAATAGCTTTCACTATTAAAAACGGTATGCTAATGGACTATTTTTATATTATTAATAATACATTAATGATTCATTCTATCATTCCAAAAACAGAATCCATCTTTATTACTTGCCATATTATTATTTATGAAATGAAATTCCCCGTTTTATGTCGACTGTACAAAATCTCCAATATATCTAAAATATTGGTTTTTCAATGTTAGTTTTATTACTAAAATAAGTTTTAATAAATTATATTAAATATTCGATTTTAACCTGATATATTTCAATATAATATTTAACATTCATTTGATGCAACGGTGGCAACTTATAATTAGTATCATAGAAAGTACATTTCACAAAACAAAATACCGCACAATAAAATATGAAGTTAAAACTTTATTTATTATACAAATTCGAAATTTAAATATTTATATAATTATTAGAAGCTGCTAAAACATCTTCTAAATTATTTTTTAAATCCGGTTCAAAAGTTAATGTCATAATTCCAAGTATTTATTAACTGACATATTGTATAATTTTAAACAAATTTTCAGCGTTGAATAAAATATTTCAGAAAACCATTTATTAAAATTTCGATATTTAAAATATATTTATTTAAAAATGATCTGTTAAAAAGCTTGTTTAATTTAAAAATTTAAAAATTTCAGTTTAAAAATTATTTTCAAAGTTATTTTAAATAGTCAATTATTTATCATCTAAAATTATCTTACTAATTTTTTGAAATATTTAACTCTCAGCTGAAAACACCTCACATCTCTCTTCTTTAAGAAATTTCTTCATCTTTTCAACATTTCTTTGAAGCATTTTCCCACTTTGGTCTTGTAGCAGATATCGGCGATTATGGATCTTCTGCATTATTCTGTATGGCCCTTCGTATCTTTCCTTGTCTTTCGTTCTTGATTCTACTTTTTCCAGAACCTCATCTCCAATATTGAATGATCTTATTGTTTGCGTTGTTTCTCACGTGTCTTCTTTTTGTGAAATCAGCTCTTTACTATGAAATTGTTCTCGAGCTATTTTTCTTTCAAATATTACTTCTGCGGGACTTCGCCCTATTGATTTCTGAAATATTGCATTCATGGAAAATTCAATCTCTGGTATGATCTCTGCCTAATCTGTTCTACATTTTTATTTTAATGATGCATTTATATAGTCTCTTATTGTCCTGAATTGACGTTCTATCACACCATTTGTATTATGGTGGTATGGAATTAAAAAGCATAGTGTAATTCCTATTGATTTTGTAAAATCTTTCATCGTCTTAGATTCAAATACTTTTCCACAATCTGTGTGAATTTCCTTTGGTGCTCCGAATCTAAGAATCCATTTTTGTAGCATTGTTTCCTTCACCGTTTCTTCATCCTGTCTAGCGACAGCAGTCAAAGAGATATATCTGCTAAATTGATCAAACATTAAGACTATATATCTTTTCTTTCTGAAGGTTTCCTGTAATGGGCCACATATATCAATGTACACTTTCTCCCACGGCTCCTCTGCTGTCAGTTTTATTGTCTCTTCTTTCATCTTTGTTGTCACAACTTTCGTTCTTTGACATGCCTCACATTGTCCAATTGTTTCTTTGACTGATTCTTTTATGTCTCCCATATCGTAATTGTTCACTACATATTTTGTCACCTTTTCTGCTCCTGTGTGTGATAGCAAAATATGCATACTCTTTATCATTTCTTGTCTTGTCTCTAGGTATCCATATCTTACCCTCAATAGTTTTCACCACGTTGTCTACACGTATAAATTTCCAACTTGAACCCTGTGCTTTCTTTTTTTTTATTTGTTCTATTTCTGTATTATCTTTTTGCCACTTATTATCTTCAGCTTTTTCCATCATGTTTATTCTTCGAGTTTTCATTCTTTCCACTTTCGCGTCTCCGTGTGCCAATAAACATTGTGTGCATGTTCCACATGTACTCCTTGACAACAAATCTGCATTTGCATGATCAGTACCTTTTCTATACTCTATTTTAATATCCAGACTACTGAGGTAGTTAATCCATGCCTGAAATTGCGTTGTGGACAACATTAACGTGATAGCTTTATGGTCCGTTCTCAAAATGAACCGTTTTCCATATAAATAATGATTGAAGTGTTGACAAAAATAATAGATTGCCAGCAACTCTTTCCTTGTTATGCAATATCCCCTTTCATGATTGTTCATTGCATGAGAACCGTATGCTATAATCTTTTCGCACCCATTGTCGTGTTTCTGTGATAATACTGCTCCAATCGTGTCAAAACTCGCATCAGTATCCAGAATGAATTCTTTTTCGAAATCTGGAAACCCTAGAATGGGTGAGGACATTAAAGCATTTTTCATATATACGAATGCGATGTTGCATCCGTCAGTCCAAATTAACTTTTTGTTGTTTAACCCGCATAGCTCTTCTAAAACTCTTGCCTTTTTTGCGTATTCTTTTATAAATCTTCTGTAGTAATTGCATATTCTTAGGAAGCTTTTTAGATTCTTAACACATTTTGGCTTTTCAAATGATTTAATCGCGTCTAACTTTAATGGGTCCGTCTGTATTCCATCTTTGTTGATTATATGACTTAAAAATTTGACTTCCTCTTTAATGATATGACACTTTTCAGGGTTTATCCTAAGACCTGCCTTTCCAATTTTGTCCATCACTTTATTTAAAACTTCGTAATGGTGATTGATCGTTTCTGTAAATATCAAAATATCGTCTAGGTATACTGCTGCATATCTCGTACCCATTAATACTTATCCCATCAGTTCCTGAAAAGTATCTGGTGCCGCTGCTATTCAAATTGGCATTCTGTTAAAAAAGAATTAACCTGATTTGGTTGAAAACGCCGTTTTTAACTTTGATTCGTCTTCTATTTCTACTTGATAATATGCATTTTTAAGATCTATCGAACTGAAATACTTTGCTCTACCTAATTTAGTTAATATGTCTGATATATTCGGCATAAGGAACTCCTGTCTCTGTTACTAGGTTTAATTGCCTGAAATCAAGACATAATCTGATATCTTAGTTTTCTTTCACCCAGACGCATATTAATGGAGTGTTCCATGGCAAATTACACATTTTGATGATATTATTTTCGCATAAGTATTTTATCGCTTCATCTATTTTACCTTCATCTATTTTACCTTCAATATCTACCTTCAAAGTTAACTGGTTGTCTCCAAGGTTTAATATTTATCGGTTTTCCTTGAGTTTCTATTTTATACTTCAACAGCTTTGTGCAGCCAATATCCCATTTATCAGCCATGATTCTTTTTTATTCTTTTTTATAATGTCTAGTAGTATCAAGTTATTTTTCTTTAAAGTATTCTTTGCTTTTTAAAATCGTTCCATCTCCGTTATTGTCTTCCCAAATTTGGCTTCGATACTGCATATGTGCTCTTGCTTCGTTTTCTCGACATCTTCTACTGGCCACTTCAGTTGTATACCAAATTGTTTTTGCAACTCTATACCACCAATCTGGAGTCATATATATATATATATATATATATATATATATATATATATATATATATATATATATATATATATATATATATATATATATATATATATATATATATATATATATATATATATATATATATATATTACTATCGTAAACTTTACCTTTCTTTTCCTGCCATTTATTCCTATTTCTAATATTGCTTTATCTTTCGTTTCTAAAACACTATTATTTGCACATTTCAATGTATCAGTCGTTGTTGTTAGTTCTACATCTTTAAGTTACTCAAATTTGCTCCAACTCATGACATTTACTGTAGCTTCTGTATCGAGCAAGCATTCCATATTCTGGTCTTGTACTCTAATAGTTACACTTGGTCGGCCTTGCATTTTATCATAACTAATAATATCATTTTTCCATTCATCTAATGTGAGTGTTTGTATTTTGTCTCTTTCTATTTCTGCAAAATCCTTTTTTATGAATCTGTTTACTTTTCTTATTACATTATTTTCTTCTTCCGTTACCTCTGTATCTTTCACATCTTTTTCTATAATACATGATATTTTACTTTTATTATAATAATTAATAATTTGGGAATCAGCATCGCTGTTTAATACACTGTCCCGACTATCTCCTCTTCTATCGGGGTGTTGATATTTGGGTCTTTTTGTCTTCCGAAATTTCATTGATTCTCCGATATCTCATTCTCTCCAAATTTGTGTAACAATCTGTCTCTTTATGACCTCCCAAGCTGCACCTCGTACACCTTATTTTTTGACAATCTCTTCTCATATGTCCCGGAGTGCCACACGCATAACATTCAACTACTTTTCTTTGCATCTGTGGACACTGACTTCTTACATGTCTTTGTCTTCCACATGTAAAACATGTAATTGCCTTCTTTGTTATGCAATATCTACTCAAATGTCCTACATTTTCACATGTCCCACATTAGTTCGTAGTTCTGTTCGGTCTTTCTTCTCGATACTCTCTCGGCTTGCTATTATATCTTGGTGATACAATATTTCTTACTTGATTTGTAACCGCGTCTCTGTAACTTCTTGTTATATTCTGTTCTGGCCTTCTTTCTCCATACGAGATTCGTGTAACTTCTTGATTTTTTCTTCACTTCTGTTGTTCCTTTGGTGTCACTTAGACACAATTCTCGTTTCAAAGTCTTCTCGGCTGCACAATGTACCAGCAGATATTCGGTTAAACTTTCCTAGTTTAACTCATGCCTCAATATTTTATTGACTAACTTGTCTATGATAGTAAAATATTTATCGGACTCTTCACTCGTCTGTCTATAAGACATAGCACATTGTAAATCCTCTGCCAAACTTGTTTTCTTGACGAATGCCTTTCGCAATCTTTCCTTATAACATTTGATATTTTGGTCAACTGTTTATCGATCAGTTATTCGACTTCTTGTTTTGAAGTAGGCATTTCTACCACTTTAAAATATTTATCACATTCTTTAGTGAATGCTTCGACATCATCTCCTCTATGATAATCGTTTGGAAATAGCTTCTTTATGAAGAAATCCATAGACGTTGTCGACATATATGAAGCTGCTAAAACATATTCTAAATTATTTTTTAAATCCGATTCAAAAGTTAAGATCATTATTCCAAGTATTTATTTAATGAAATATTGTATAATTTCGAAACAAATTTTCAGGTTTGGAAATCATACAAAATTAGGGTTTGCGTTTCAAAAAAAAGTATAAATTATTTAATACCCTTTATTTCTTAAATAAACAATCAATAAAAATATACATTTTCTTATTTATCAAAAAAAACTTTAATATGTAACTTTAATAGATTATTCAATCATCATCGCTATCACTTAAAATTCTATACGTTCGACTCTTTCGAGATCGGTTGTAAGTTTTCATCATCAGAGGTCTCTGGAGTATTTTTGAATTTGACTTTTAAAAAATCTGTGTGCGATTGCCTACTTTTAGCATATAAATCTTTACGTATTTCGTTATAAGGGGCCAAGATCTGCTGTAATCCTCTCTTGAACTTCAAACTTCTTTCCATTATAGGATTATTTTCTATAAAAATGTTCTAATTTATCAGCCGATCCAAAGCCGTCATTAATTTTTTTTAATGTGAAACATCTAGCTACTTCCTGCAACTGCTTTCTGAGTCATTAACTAATTTCATCCTACATTTTGACTAATTCTTCTTCGTTCAACGTACGATCTTCCAATATTTCTCCGATATTTTGAATATCCATATCATGAAATCCTTCTCCACTAATACCATGAAAAAATTTTATTATTCTTTGGTATTAATATTCTATTGGTGGTACGACATATTGATACAATTTCGAATTGAAAATTTTTTCCAAGCTTTTTTAACTGTTAAATTCTCATCTTGATCAATATTATATAATACTTTTTCGAATGTTCGATGAATATAATACGCTTTAAATTGTGAAATTATTCTTTGGTTCAAAGGCTGGATTATAAACGTAGTGTTTGGTGGTAAAAATAATATTTCAAGGTTGGTGAATTGTCTAGTATCAATAATATTTTAAAATCAAGATTCATTTTTCTCATATAAGCTTCTGCATCATTTATGAAACATTTGTAAAACCAATCTTTAAAAATAATACTTGTGGTCTAAGCCTTTTTATTGACTCTCCAATAAACAGGTAAATTCGTTTTGTCATAAACTTTCAGTGCTCGGGGGCTTAAGGAACGATTAATATATAATGGCTTCATTATGAACTCTCTTGAAACATTCGAACATAAGAGTAAAGATATTCTTTCTTTTACCACCTTGAATCCCTTCAAATGAGTCTGCTGTTTTTAAAGTACCGTATATATAAGCCGACCCACCAAATTTAGTTGATTAAAATTTCAAAAATAGATGACCCGCGCGTAAGCAGACCTATTAAAAATGATATTTTGGGTAATATATAATTTAATATATATAACCCATTAATTTGGGAAAAAAGAATTTTAAAAAATGTTTTAGGATTTTTTGGGTTACGTCATTTATGTGTGCTTTGCGTACCGCACTAAGAACCGTTCCGTCACGCATGGGTGCTAGACGCGGTCAACGTGTAAACAATTCAAATTTATTTTCCATCATTTTTTAATTATCTATTAAGACAAAATAAATTGCTATATTTTTATATTTTAATTTTATTGTAAACTTTATTAATTAATATTAATTAAATTTTAGCCTATCAAAAGATCATTGTATCAATATACAAATTGCATGTGTATAATTATCCGTTTTCTGTAGAAATTGAAATGTGTTGGCCTATAACTATAGAAATCATTCCCTTGTTGCCAGAAACTAATCCTAGAATTTCTTTATGGGCCAAATATAAAATTTACAATCTAATTCCATCTAAAATATTTTTTTACCATATTGCATCTTCTGATATCGACGGGTTTTATCAAATTTATTATACATATATTTCAAGTGATTCAATTTTCCGGAAGCCAGAAATATTAAATTATGGAATGCGCAGTAATATATTTTACATGATAATGCAGATTTCACTAGAAATTACAAAATTTATCAAAATATCAATTGTTTTTATTTATAAATCTATCTAATTGTTAAAATAATTAATTAATAATTAATATATACAAAGCTTTGTATATGCTAACACACACACATACACACGGGTGCCGTAAAATCCAATTACAGAGGGATAAATATAATATTTTTTTTACAAATATTATAAACAAATATATATAATAAATAAAAAATTCATTTCTATGGTATAAACAGTGCCGGCTTTGGGTTTTGCTGAGCTTCGGCAAAATATTATATGCCTAAAAGGAAGAAATGATACATGGACGTAATTTTATCAATTTATTTTAATGAAATATTTATTTCTTCAATATATTCAATAATATACATACATAAACATAATATATTTAATTCTTATTTCGTAAAAACCTTTTTACTGCTAATTCCTCGATAATATCATCAAAATTTATCTGTTTTTTTATCTACTGTTCGATTGACTACATAACTACTTCCTCTAGCCCAGTTATGGGAAACCTGTGGCCTCCCCGAGCTTCATGCGCGGCCTGAAATGTATATATATATATATATATATATATATATATATATATATATATATATATATATATATATATATATATATATATATATATATATATATATATATATATATATATATATATATATATATTATATATATATATATATATATATATATATATATATATATATATATATATATATATATATATATATATATATATATATACCGTACTGTACAAGCATCCCGCCGAGTACAAAGAATGAAATATACAAGTCAATCAATCACACCCATAAATACAAAACGTATGTAGACAAATAAATATGATTATTGAACACTCATTTGTGAAATGATGACTTATTTGCATCAATTTTTCGATTCAGAAATAATAAACATTTTCCAAAATATTTCGTACAGCTGCATTTTTCAAATCTCTAGACTGATTATAAACATTGTTTTAATTACTAACTGTATATAAACAAAAGATTTAAAATTAAATTAATTAATGTTAAAATAGTTTATGACTGCGGCCCCATCTGGAGGCGACAAATTTCAATGTGGCCTATGGAAATAAAAAGGTTCCCCACTCCTGGTTTAGACGATCACCTACCAAGAATAAAAAATTACAAATCATATAAAGGCTGAATTTGGAAAATAATTATCTCTAATAATGGACTGCAAAACTAGTCTTATATTAATGCTTGAATGATTTTTCCAAGTAAAAGATTGAATACAAAAAGCATTAATTGATATTTATCCGGTCCAAGATAATTTTATAGCTATCACATGATGGAGTAAAAATATCAGATATTATTACAGCTTTAGTTCCCATAAAAGCAACGGTGCAAGCACTTTGTTAACGGGATGCTAACCAGTATATAACCAAGATTGCCATTAATTTTATGCTGGACAAATTAAAGGATGCCGACAATAGCATAAACAAGAAATTGCGTGCAGCTCTAATGCTTTATATGAATGAACACCGAAACGATATTAGTAGACTTCTGTAATACCTTAGTAATGTTCAGAGCAACGTTCAAGTTGAGGAAGAAATAATCACAGTGCCTTCTTCATTTAAATGTTGAAAACCTTTGGAAGAATTGCTCGAAAGACTAAATGCTTCCAATCCTGTTATAATGCGAGCATCACTTGTATCTGATACACTGGATTTATCTTTGTCGTTTTCATATCTGAGTCCGTAAATAATCCTTTCAGAATTGAAGATTAACTCAATCGAGTTATTAAAGATGGAAAATCATTGATGCAGGCAGTTAGATATGAGAAATTATTATCAAAAATTCAAAAAAGAAATGAATTTTTTTGAAAATCGAGGTACATGGAGTAATTATAAAGAAAGAACTCATTCATTTTTAATGATACTTAATGACTGTGAAGCTGACGAGTGTTGAATCTGAGCGGGCATTCTCATCCACCGGGTTATTCAGTACAACAATTCGGCATCGTTTGTGGGATGCAAATTCGGACGCTGCGATTTCTGAAATCATATTTCATATCACAACAAAAATAATATATTTCCTTATATCTAAAATGAATTATTATGATTTCCTTAAAGAAATGAATGGTGTTTTATTTAATAAATATGATTTTTTATTATTTAAAACTGTTTTTTTTATTTTTCTAGTTAGTTTTAAGTATTATCATCATTATTATTATTATACCGCAATCCCGGTATTGAAATCCCTAGCTGTGACCAGTTTTCGAGAACTGCAGTACCTTATTGCAAATACTACAGAGAGTCATTAAATACTCTTATGTTCTTACAATACTTTGGAGACCACCCATAATCCAATAAATGACAACAAATAGTTCCCAAATGAAATTTGCAATTTTCTGTTAATGCAATCTTGATAGTTGAAAATATTTTACGGAAACAATCCATATTACTACTTTTTGGGAATAAATCAGATGTATTTCTATTTCTTAATTCCTGAGTTTTCTTTTTTAATATATTTTCTTAAGTCATATTCTATGATTTTTTTATTGACGAGTATCACTCGAACAGAATCACACATTACATTTGCTCTAGTTTAAGTAATACAAAATATATTTTCTGTCATTATTATGTTGAAAACCTTTGGAAGATGAATTTTTTAAAACTGAATTAAAAACTAATTGAAAATTTATCTTTATCGTTTTCATTTTTTATTAGTTTCCATTTAGAATTACATGTATATTCCTTTAGTTTCCGATTGTAGTTAATTTTTTTCCATTTAACACAAATTTTCGGCACTACAATTTCCAAGTTATTTAACATTTGAACGTAACAAAGAATCTGACAAAACGCTGTTTGTCTGTTCCTAATGATGCTTCCGGGTACTTAAATAGCTCTCAATTCCATAAAAGCATCTTTTGTAAAGTTAAAATTCAATTAACATTAGTTTAAAACAAAATAAGAATTGTATTATTTGAATAAAAATAGATTTAAAATTAACCAACGTTTCCTCAGAAACGAGACGGTCTCTGCGTGGAAAACCAAAAGGCTACGCAGACCTAATCACGAAATGTGCATGAGCAACGTCACTTGTACGCTGATTCAAAGTTGGAGACTTAAAATTCGTAGATATTATTTTTTAATTTTGTTTCTGTTTCTGTTTTAGAAAATTTAAATTAAATTCAAATAGTAAAAATTTGTTTGGTTTGATGATTTTTGGCGAGCGCAGCTTAGACGTTGATTATAATAGTTATATTTATTTTTCCAAAAAATATTTTTGAATAAAATAGTTAAATCTTTGCCATTAGTAATTTTTAATTCAATTTATATGTTGTTTATAGAAAAAGACATATCATTATTTTTAAATCAAAAAATATTTCTAAGAGGTTATGCTATTAGCTGTTTGTCTAATTCCATCGATAGCATGTATATTTTTCAATGGATCTGTCAAATAAATAATATAGTCATTGAATTAAAACAAAACTTATCAGAATATGATGAAAATCTATATTATGAAAATTACAATTTTCTGAATAATTTCTTACTTGAAGACCCTCAAACTATACGATTTGACTATGCATTAGAAGTTTTAACGTATCAATGTGATTGTAGAATTAGCGTAATATCAAAAGTGGTTTCGTTCAATTTTTCAAGAGTTTTTGTCTTGCCAATTACAAGTAAGTTCGTTTTTTATTTAAAATATATATTTTATTTATTTAATTTTTTTAATACCTCAAACACATTCATTCTGTTAAAGAAATTAATTTTAAAATTTAAAAAATTAACCATAAAAACATGGTTTTTGAAACTATCTCAATATTTCACTCTCTTAATTTCAACGTATTTTAGATATAATTACGTCATCTCTTCAATCCGAAGTTAATGAATAGATAAGAATTTATTTTGAAATAAGGAAATAACACTAGATTTGATATATCAATATTTTTTAAATTAATCTACTTTCCGTGATCGGATCGATCTATAAAATTTTGATAGCATGCAGTGTCCTCGACAACGAATTTACTACCCAAATTTCGGCTCACAAAATTTGCGTGGCACAATCAATCAATCAATCAAACGCGAAGTTAATATAGTGAGAGTAAAAAAATTATTCATGTAAATCAGGGCTGTCCAACCTCGGGAAACCAGAGGGCCGCAATGCAAAAAAAAACTATTCGGGGGCCGCACACAATGCAAAGAATTTTGGTTTGGACAGGTCTGATGTAAATAATAAGATTTTGTTTTTAACGTGTTAAAATATATATGAAAATATACAATCAGGGAATTATCAGTTGTATAATATTATAATACAAGAAATTATTAGGAGAAATTAATTTTAAATAAATATTTAGCATTTTTAAAATTTTAATAAAAATTTCTTTTGAGAGTAAATATTTAATTTCAATTTTATTAAAAATGTTAAATTTGTATACTAATAAATTCCATGATTTACATAAGTTATAAATGTCAAAACGGCAATTTAAATGAGCAAAAATATTCTGAATTTGATGATAATCAAAATATTTAAACAAACTTTTTAAAGCATTCTTTCTCCCTAATCATTGAAGCGTGACAGATAATGAAGTGGTATCGATTAATTTCACTTCGTCTACGAAAGGATGATTATTTTGGTGAATATGTCGCTTTAATAAGACATTTAGATATGTTTCTCGTAGGAAATCTAGTGGATGACTTTTGATAATAAATGAATGGACATGTAATAATTTCATAAAATAGATTTTAATAAATTTACTTTACACTAATTTTATGTAAGATGTTATCGAGTTGCATTTATCGGCAACCATAGCAACGTTCTTAGCTCCATTGACACTTAATTGCAAATTAAACTGATATCTAATTCCATATCTATTACAGCTTTAGTAAAGAAAGCCATCAAAGGATTTCTATATTTGAATATATATATATATATATATATATATATATATATATATATATATATATATATATATATATTTTCTTCTAGATTTTTTCTCTGCAAAATCTTCAACAGCAAATTCAGAAAGGTATTATATTAAATATAATATGTAATATAAATAAATACTTCTTTACTATATTACATAAATATAATAATCTACAAATAATTAAAAGATTTAATAAGGTTTTATAATAATAATACAAAATTTGGGACACCTTGCATGGCCAGCTCTGCATGGTTTATTCATTATTTTTTTAATTTTAAAGATTTACGAACTATATAAATAATTACTTTAAACTTAGAAATTCTTATATTTTCAGGATTCGATTTTAACAATAATTTCTTAATATTCCCCGGAATAACCTATACTTACCTTATCATAGTGTGTTTAACCTGGCTATTTGTTCTAAATTCTACATTTTTCTTCTTGGCGTTGATTCAAAATTATTTTTTGAATATGGATAGGTTAACAAATGATATCTACCTACTGTTTGGTTTTTATACTTGTAAACATATTCCACTTGTGAGATGAATTAAATACAGATATTCATTTAAAATCCTAATCTATTCAGAATACCATTATTCAAAAATTTGTGATCAAAGGAAATGCTGATTTTTTTAATCAGATGTATGAAAATCTGAAAAATGATTCTAAGGAATATGTAATTACCATTTACATTGACAATATTTTATTCATAATTATTTACCTGTCGATTTATATTTACTATTGACATAGAATTGACCAGATTCATTAGTTTATTAATCGACATAAAAATTTTTCAATAATTATCAAAGAGGAAAGTTTAGACTGACTAAAGAAAAAGTTGATTTTCTTGGATTCGCGATATCTGCAATTAGCATCAGTCCTAAAACTGACGAGATAAAGTATTATTATCATACTCCAAGCCAAACAACCCTACAATTTTGAGAATATGCATTGGAACCATCACATTGGTGATACTGAAACTAAGTCATTTCACGATATGTTTGCCAAAAGTAACAAATGAACCAAATATACATGGACAGAGTAGCAACGTACCTCATTTAAAGAGGTCAAACAAAACTTTAAAATTTAACAGATTTGACTTCTCCAAATTTCAAAAAAACTTTGTTCATTGTACGGATGGTTCAAACATAAGTGTTGGAACAAGTCTCAATCTTTTCCACAATTATGGTAACCTTAAGCCAATTTCAAATATTTCTAGAATATTGAATGCTACTTGTTAGAAGCTATAACATTCAGTTCTTCTGTCATCAAAGAAATTACTAAGACTAAATAAATCCATAATTATATTTCATTAAATCTGCTTATAAATATTCTCAGGACATTTTTTTTGTAAATTTTAATTTCAACCAAATATCAACATACCACATTCATACTTGAATTGCTCTTTTATTAAAAATTATTTTATTTCAAAATTAATATTAAAATATTCATTTTAATTTTAAACCATTTTAATTCTAATAAATAGTATTTCATTTAGAACCTCAGACTAAAAGAAAGAAAAAAATGTATGATATTTCAGAACGTTATAAATTTTCGTCCTCAAAGACTTTCATGTCCCAATGAAAAAATATCAGAATTTCCTTACAACCTTAACATTGAAGTAATTATTATTTTTAGGTTTAATTAAAACAAATTTATATTTATTCAGACCACTAAAGTTGAGATTTTAAGCAAAGAAACTGATGTAATTTTAAATATTGCTATTATTTTTCTGTTATTAATGTTTATTTTTAGAATTTCGATTCAATGGATGAAATTAACGTAAATTAGAATAATTTTTATTACTTTTATTGATGGTCTTTATAATAATAATTAGAATATACTTCTTAAAAGTAAAAGCCTTTCCGAAATGTTTAGAGTAAGTTTTAAAATGATTTTAAATTTATGAAAATAAATACTGCAAATAATTGAAATAATAATCAGTCATTTTATTTATTTTTAAATTACACTTAAAATTTTTATTTTTTATTTAAATTCATTTTAGTTTTATTAATTATTAATTTTAATTTTTTAAAATTAAAAATATATTTACTTATTATTTCTATTATTATTTTACATGTTTTTATTATTCATAACACAAACATAATGGTTAGTCAGTTTATAGACTATAATTATTATTTAAAATAAAAACAACAAAATAAACATGTATGCATTTATTAACAATGATATTTACAAGTATCTAGATGATTTTATAAACCGTTTGATAAGCAATTGTGAGCAAAGGCGTCTTTAGAAATTTGTCGCCCCTGTGCTATAAACTATAATGCGCCCCTAAAAAAACAATTTTTACAAAAATATATTATGTTTATTAATAATATTACACATTATTGCATATACATATATTAATATTATATATTACATCATTTTATTTCAATGACTAGGATAACAAACGAACAAAAAAAACAATAAAAAAATAATATTAAATTAGCATTAGCTTACAAAAATTCAACAGTCTAATGTTTTCTTTAAACAAAAAAATTAAGAAAAAAATAAATTTCTTTCAAACATAAATATCAAAATATAAAATTAAATAGAATTAATATGTATAATGAAGAAAAACGATTACAATATATTTTTCTTTCTAGATTTATGTCTTGCAAAACTATCAACTATTTCTTCACAGTCAATACTTTCAAAAAATTCAGACTCAATGGCTAATATACTTAAATTATTAAATTTTTCTTGTCGCAAGGAAGAACGAAGATGATTTTTTAATCTTTTTAGAAGCGAAAAAGATCTTTCACCTGAACAATATTCTTAATGTAATTTCTATGTTTGGAAAAGTGGATCCGATATCAGACTCAATTATTGTTTTTAAAAGAATTTCTAATTGTGAATTTTCAGTACCAGTTTTGTTATGGACAGTAAAATTTTTAAAATATAGGCATTCTTCAATTAAACTTTTATCTAGATCGTTCGTGTATATTTCACATAATTTAGAGACTTTCTTCCTGATTTCAGTATCATCTAAATTTTTTAAATCGAAAATAAATCCGAATTTTAAATATATTTCATCATAACTACATCTTCTTTTATTTATTTCTAGGAGAAGTTTATCAAGAATTACGTAATACGAATTTATACGAAAATTCGTATCACTACAAAAAATGATCTAGTGTACTTTACGGTGCCCCTTCACTCACGGCGCCCGCTGTGCTTAGCACAGTTAGCACAATGGAAGAGACGGCGCTGCTTGTGAGCATGTTAGGTGAAGAGTCTATCTGTTTTCTGTACAGTTGTTACCATCCATTTTAGTATATCAAAAACGCTTCTTAAGTCACTCTTAAACTTTTCATTATTTTTTCTTACTATATTGAAATTACGCGTGAATTAATTGAGTAATCTTTGTGTTCACGCATTTTTCATATACAACAGAAAGATTTAATTTATAATATAGGCCTTTTATTTCATCAGTAATTTTCTCTATTCTAATATCTTTTCCATTCATTTATCGATGCAAACCTAAATATCATCCATTAATGTCTCTCTTAGAAGACATTCTTCACAAATCCGTTAATTTGCTCAGTTGCAAAGGTATTTCAGAGCGTCTTGCAACGTTGTTCTTTCTATTCTGTTCCAATAAGTAGATGGATTGGGCACCGCTGTCACAGGGCACCGCTAGCACAGTACCCCCCCCCCCCACCGGGGAATTTTTTTTCAAGGTCAAATTTTAAACAAAGATATATGACTCATCAAGGTCATTGAAACAAAGACCATGACTCATCCGATGACTCATCAAATTTCTCAACGTCATTGAAACAAAGACCACGACTCATACTATGACTCATCAAGGGCAAACGAGTGAGCTATTGAGGGTATCATTATCATCAATAATGACAAAGTTATTAACATTTTCCCGAGACCATTTTCAAGTTCATATAATTATTATTATTTTTCAGTTATTCTTTTGATCCTTTGATTGTTTGAATTTCTCTTAATAATAATTCGATCTTTTTTAACAAATAATCATGCTTCTTATCAATAATCTTCATATTCTTTTTATTTTCAACAATAGAGTTATTGAAAACTTCAATATGATCAATCAATTTAATTTTTATATTTTGTATATATGCAAATGATAGTTCATAACTGTTTTCTAAATTCTCCAATCTTTGAGATGTTAATAACAGTATTAATAATAATACAATGTTGATTTGTTTAATAATACCCTTGCGAGTTGTTGAGCGTGAGCAGTACCCTTGTGAGCATTACCCATAGGGGGACAAAATATTTTGTCGGATAGACTCGGAGTATATAGATTAATACTAATAATAATAATAATAATAATAATAATAATAATAATAATAATAATAATAATAATAATAATAATAATAATATAATAATGTAATAAAATAATAATAAAATAATAATGTTAATAACAGTTATATGGCTCATTCGAAAGGTCTTGGATTGGGCTTTTAAATGAGCTATCGTTGAATAATTTCCGTAGGCGGGAACTCTGTAAATTTAAATTTTAAAATATGACCTTGAAAAAAAAATTGACCTTGAAAAAAAATTTGACCTTGAAAAAATAATATTTTTAACAATAATAATAAAGTTGTCAATGTTGATGATGATGATACCTTCAATAGCTCATTCGAAAGGTCTTGCACCAAGCTTCAAAATAAGCTATAGATCGATGAATGATGGGAACGATAACTTTTGGCATGCCAATAGTAGGGCACCGCTAGCACACTTAATAATATTTTGAAAAAATAATAATAAAATAATATTTTATAAAAATAATAATATGACCTTGACGAATCATCGCGATGACTCATATGACCTTGGGAATGACCTTGGATGAGTCTTTCTATCTTGAAAATGACCTTGATGAGTCATGATGACTCAAATGACCTTGAAAATGACCTTAAAAATTTTCGAGCTTGATGAGTCATCGGATGAGTTATGGTCTTTGTTTAAATGACCTTGAGAATTTTGAAGAGTCATAGTATGAGTCATGTGACCTTGAGAATGACCTCGATGGGTCATGGTCTTTGTTTAAATGACCTTGAAAAATTGGGCCTTGATGAGTCATAGTATGAGTCATATAACCTTGAAAATGACCTTGATGAGTCATAGTATGAGTCGTGGTCTTTGTTTCAATGACCTTGATGAGTCATATGTCTTTGTTTAAAATTTGACCTTGAAAAAAAATTTCCCGGTGGGGGGGGTTCTGTGCTAGCGGTCCCCAATCCATCTACTCCAATATATTTCTACTCTATCCGCACTATTTTTAAAAACCTTGGATAGCACGATGTCTACAAGCCAAAAACAAATGAAATTAACTCACATCCTATCACGCGTCACCAAAATTCTGTTAAATTTAATTCACGAGTTACTTTAACTAAAATTTAAAACAAAACTATATTGGAATGAATAAAACACGTATGAAAATATGATTTAAAACTAAAAGAAAATTTATTATTTTTAAAACTATGTATTGAAAACATTTTTAATTGTCAAAAATATACTTAAATATAGCGTATGAAATTTAATCATTTCTCCAATGAAGATTGCATGTTCTTAACACTGGATTTACGGACTGAACCAATTTGACTCATTTAAAATTCTATTGCTACATATATATAATACTGATTTATTATTTTTTGAATACATGTGTTGCTTTTTAGATACGTCATGAAATATAGATAAATATTAATTACTCTCCTCTACCGACTCCCTCATTTCGCACATCGAATTAGGTATAACCATTTTTACGGCTATTTTTACCCTTAAATCTAGTGTTAATAGTATTTTATTTGGATTGAATTCCATAATTGGAATAGGTAGCAAGGCCTATATTTGACGTATTAGAAAACATTAGTTTTACAAACTAATCAGTGAACTTTTATCAAAGATTTTCATTAAAAAAACAAGGAATTTCATCCAAGTACAAAAGGTCATTGGTAAAGACCTCTGAGAAAAAATTTCGGTAAACCTGAATGCATATATTCTTGGTACAACTGTAATTCAATATAATCAACTTGTAAAATTATAGCGATAATAATTAGTGTATATTTATGAGCTCCTTTTGAATAGTTTAAAACACTAAACCTAACAATATATATATATATATATATTTGGTTTTACTAAATATTCTTCTAAATAAAATTAGTTTAATTATAAATTGAATTAATTATTAAATAATTTATTAATAATATTAATTTATAGAACACCAGATTGAACTCAAAAGAGGTATTGAATTTATTGTTTATATTTATGTTTAATTATGTTAGACTTTGTTTGTTATAATAGCAGTTTGAAAATATTTAACAGTAAGGACAATCACTCATAATCTAAAAGCTTATTTTTACGACTTGTTCTGATTGCAAATTTCGAAATTTTATCGGTTGACCTCATTAAGCTTGTTTCCTAACAAACTATAACACTCAGGTCTTAAGAAAACCCATTCCTTGTACCCAAGACCTTTACTCTCATTTTTAAACTTTCCAATCACTGAGTCAAGGTTTCTTGAGTACAAAGGATGAGCAGAGTCATAATCTGAAGTATCTAAAAGCTGGTCTCTAATCATTGGCGGTAAAAGAGTGTCAAGCTTAGAGTGCTTAACTTCAGGAAAAAAGGAGTCGGAGTCACCGCAACGATATTTATTATACAGTTAAATTCGTCTCTAAATTTTTCGAAGTCTTTATATTGTAGCTGGAACATCCTTAACTTAGATAAATCCAGCACTGATTGATCGATGTTGCTTGGTTTATCTAAGCAGGTAACTTTTTTATTTAAATGTGCCACAATCAAATCCTCATCAATCAGGATTGATTTTCTGAATTGCGGCTTTGACGCATATTGTAATTAACTTTTCAGCTGAATTACACAGCCTCAAATTCATTCGCCTTTTGAGCTTTACTACGGATTTTCCGTACAAAATATTATTAAATAATTTATATAAATCAAGATATTATTCACATTGTGAATTAGTTCTCAATTGAGTACTTTATCTATTTAATGTTTAATTATTCGTGCCTATTTACATTTAATAACTCCGCACTTTAACGGCTTTTACACCAAATTGAAGGTAATTCAAAAGTCGATTCAAGTACCTCAAGCGATATAGCGAAATCATACGGAAAGATACCTTTAGCCCTAGCAATTGCACCATCAAAAACAGAAGAAGTTAATGGCAGATAGGAAAGAGTCTTAACAGCTTTTGCAGGTGATGAATTGACAAACTGCATGCTGTCAATAAAACGAACAGGCAAATTGTCAATATATGATATGAAGGATAAGAAATTTTCTGTAGTAATTGGAATTATATTAATAAATACAAATTAAATAAATACAAATGACTTTAATTTGTTTGGATAATCAATAGTTTTTGAAGGTATAAATACTCGTTACCATCTTATGTAGGTCATAATTCATAATGTCTAAAAAAAATTCAAGCTCTGAGAAACTAAAAGTTGTTGAACAGCTTGTACAACCTCTTCCGATGTTTCACAACTACAAAATGTATTTTTTAAAAGAAGAAATCAATATGAAATTGGTAAATCTGATCAAACTTCATCAAACTTAATTCCAATTTCTATCAGGGACACTCAATGATAGATATTGAAACTATTGATGAAGCTTTCAAAAAGACGGATTCAAATCTAAAATGCAATCAAAATGCGTTCTTCAATAATCGATATTCGAGATATTATGATGCTTTTACAGAAATAAACTTTAAGGAGCAAGAAAACTGCTATCTAACAATTACTATTCAAGGATATAAAGTCGATAATAATGATGTATTTTTTCCTATTTGGAAAATTCAAATTACTCAATAGACCATTGAAAATAGTTTTCGTAGTCTGGGCCTGATTTCAGAATCATATTCTTCATATAGAGGAACCATATGATTATTCTAGTCCATTTAATTTGTTCGTCAAACAATAAATTAAATATTGATTTGAAAGATTTTCGTTTTTGTTCCAGGGATTCCATATTTAAAATCAATTGATATTCTAAGTGTATGGCTTCTATGATCTTCTCTGCGCGATTGACCAAGTACTGGATGTATTTGAGGATTTCATTGTTCAAGTTTCCACTGACAAGCTCTTTTAATAAATTAATGTAAAATTTAGTTTGTGAATTTAGTTTAGAACTGTTGGATTATTTATAGCACATTTAGCCAATCGAAATCAGAATAAATACAGTTGTATGATTAACAAAGAACCTTTACAATACATATGTATGACTAATAAAGACATCTGCAATGCAAATGCCAATTAACTATTAAATGATAAATACAATTTGAACCTCGCGGTTATATAATTTTTACTGTCCATAAAACCCTTCAAAGTGACTCTTGCAATACATTGGATATTCACAATAAACATTCGGGTACCTTGAGAAAACCCTTCAAAATGAGCAATTGATCGCAGAAATACTGTGTCAGGAAATTTCAATAATCAACTTTGAGTTAGCGGGCCCTTACTTTTAAAGTCCATTTGACCGAGATAATTTTTATAAAAATTTTCGATTCTTAGAGGTTATTGAATTATCCTTCATTTACAGGGTTTTAAGTTGTATTTTGACAAGCATAATATATTTTTTGACAATATTAACCAGATAATAAACAATATTAAATCTATTATTGACAATATATACTAAATTAATAACAATAAAAGCTTTATTAATGACATTATAAATATATTTTTAGACATTCTATGCATGGCTCGACAAATAAGTCAATTTCCTGCTTCCATAGCAAATAATACAGAAATAGTAGTCGAAAGTGATAACACTGCCGAACCAGCTATCCGTAACACTTTTCGAGTACAACGAAGAAATAGTACAACTTCAAATGCTGATAGAGATCGTGTTATTACAGCATACGATGACGGGACTTCAATAGTTGATATTTCTCGAATTTTATCAATAAAAAGAACTACAATTTATGGTATTTTGAAGAAGTACCATAACACTGGAGTGGTGGAAGCTGATAAGAGAGGCGGCGATCATCCACAAAAATTGACAGAGGATCAAAAAAATCAAGTAAAAGAGTGGGTTGATAATAATTGCCAATTATCGTTGAAAGTTTTAGCGGAAAAGGTATTTACAGAGTTTCAAATTAGAATATCCACAACTTATGTATATAATTTATTATCTCGTTTTCAATATTCAATGAAAAGACTTCATTTAATTCCAGAGAGAAGAAATTCAACAGAAGTAATTGAAACAAGAAAAGAATATGCACTTAAATTCTCTTCTATACTAAGTATATATTCAAAACAAGAATTAATATTTATTGATGAGGTGGGATTCAACGTTTCTATGAGAACAACAAGAGGAAGATCACAAATAGGCACTCCTGCAACATTAAATGTACCGACCATACGATCAAGAAATATATCTATAGCATGTGCAATGAACAAAAATGGGTTATTGTTTTATAAATCTTTTAATCGGGCCCTCAATAAAGAGAAGTTTATCGAATATATAACAGAGCTAAAGGAAGTTTTAATTGATAAAGAGATTCACAGATGCGTATTCATAATGGATAATGTTAAGTTCCATAAAAGTCCTGAAGTGCTTAGCGCTATAAATAATGAAAATACAACTGTAAAATTTCTTCCGCCGTACTCCCCTTTTCTCAATCCTATTGAGAACATGTTCAGCAAATGGAAGGAAATCACCAAAAGAACCAACCCCAGAAATGAAGATGATCTTATGCGAGCAATTGAAAATGGAAGTACCCTAATATCTTCACAAGACTGTAGTAATTATGTGCGAAATATGTGGTCATATATACCAAGATGTATTGAGGGAGAAATTATTCTTAATTAAATGTCACTTAATTTTTTTGTCATTACATTTTTTGTAATATATTACATTAATATATGTATTATTGTCATTAATATTATTTAAATTGGCATTTATTTTATTAATATTGTCATTAATGTATTTAACATTGTCAAAGATTATATTAAAATATTCAAAAAATATGTTATGTTTGTCATAATACGACTTGAAACCCTGTATTGCACATTACACAAATGCAATAAATATGAATTATATGAGTGTACAATGTACATGCGTACATGTAATTTATTATTATGCTGCATATCTAAAATTCTATCAGTTCATTCTAAATTTTATTTCTGATTTGACTGAAGATTGGCATCAGTTTTCGGTTTAATCTTAAGGTTACCAGAATTTATAATAATTGCAATGTAATTTATTTCTGATTTTGACATCTTCATTTGTTCAATTTTTTAACGAATTTTTTTTATTTGTGTAATTCTTTATAGCAATAATTTACTATAGGGGATTGCACTATATAGTTATATTTAGCTTGTTAGTACGATAAACACGATAGTACCAAAAATAACTACATTGTAATTCATATTTAGAATTATTTAATTACAGCAAAACAAAATATAATATAACAGTACACTATAATAATAATAATAATAATAATAATAATAATAATAATAATAATAATAATAATAATAATAATAATAATAATAATAATAATAATAATAATAATAATAATAATAATAATAATAATAATAATAATAATAATATTATTATTATTATTATTTTATTTTGCATGCACGTTTTTTCAAAAAATCCAAAAAATTTTGTATTTAATTTAATTTCTTTTCTTTAATTTAGAAAGCTATTAAACGGCTTCGTCGAGTAAATTTTTTATAAATATTTATATATTTATTATTGTTATTATCAGGTTCATCGTATAAGATCTGCAAGGGTAAAGTGATTTTTAATTGTAAAATGTTTGAAATTGTTTTTAGGACTTTCTAACGAACTTTCCAAAACAGGTAAAATTTTAATTTATTTAAAAAATTAATTATCAAGCAAAAAATTAAATATTAAATTACACAAAGATAATACAGTATTCATTTTTTTAATCTTCATATAATAAAAATATGAAGTATATTTTTTAAAAGTTTTCTTGCATATAAGATATTATGTTTCGGTTGAAATATCGATTACCATTTCAGGTCATTTGTTTGACTTGATCGGTTAGTAAAAATATGTAGTTTTTTAACTTAAACATGGTTTATGTCTCATATTTGCGTCATTTTTAATAGATAATACTTTGTATAATGTTGCATATATGCGCCATGCAAAAAAATTGCTTTTCCAATGATATTTTCATTTTGTTTTAAAGCATGCTAAATTACTCTGATAATGTCTAAAGTACGAGTCGATGCATGAATTTAATTAGGTTAATTGAAATGTTTCTGGATGTTTTTATGTCACAGTTATATATTTTCTGTATATTCAATATTGAAAAAGAAATATAAAATTTAAAAATTACAATATAAACAAAAACACGAATATCTTTCATGTAATGAACGTAAATGAAATTTAAAGTGGTACCCAAAATTCTGGAGTACTTTTGAAGTACTGTGCCAGTAGTTTTCTATTATAAGCACTAACACAAAATCAAATTTTCATAATGCGAAACAAATTTATGCTGAAGAAATAGACAGTAGTAACCTAATGACAATGGTATATTTCCTTAATTTAATCTGAAATTAATAACTTTGTAGTCGGTGTTTGTGTGAGCACATTCTAAATTTTCATCTTATAATTAGTCTTTATTGAGATTTGAAAAATTAAATAATTTTGGTCACAATTATTTAATGGTATTTTAAAAATGCCAAGTAATGTTAAAGTTAATGTTTGAGTCGGAGTATCCACAGGTGTTTGAAGAAGAAAGGATGAGTCTAAAAAATGGACTAATAAAAGTAATAAGCAATACATGAATGCAAGTAAGAAAATAGCTATCAAAATTACAAAAGTAATAGATACGGTTCTTGAGGAGGAAAGATCTAAAACGTTAAATATTGAGAAAGAGATTGTAATGATCATTAAATCTCTCCGATTAAAATGGTACTCGGAAAGCGACGTGTTCAATTTTAACGTGAACCTGCTTCAAGATGAGGTGATTTCGAAAAGTACGGTTATAAGTTTTGTAGCACGAGTCTTTGACCTGTTGGGGTTAATCATTCGTGGAAAAATGTTATTTCAATGTTTATGGGTGTTAGGAATGAATTGGGATGAAAGGTTGCCTCGTGAATTAAACAAAGTACATAAATGGATTGATGGCTCGAAGGATTTTGAAAATTAGAGAATATCAAGATGTCTAGTGACCAAGAAGTATAATATTTAGCATTTACATGTGTTCTCAGATGTGTCTAATCATCCAATATGTTTCGGTGATATTTCTGAGCGAGCAGACTAGGAGATAAGTGGGGGAGATGACCAGATCAGAGTATTAACGATTTAGCGTATTAAACTGATCAAAATTTAATTATAATATCAGCGGTAATAAAAATTGAGTTGAGAGATGTTATCAAGAAACTCTTTTGCCTTTAACCGGAACTCATCTGATAAACTACAGTAGTATAATAACAAATTCATCGTTATGAAAAATTTAGGTTTATTTATTATTTCAAATCTATATTGAAAATTTATATCAAAAAAATAAAAAGGCTACCATTATCTGAATTTCATGTCGTTTTAAAAAATGTCTTTAAAATGCCATTACACAATTACTAAGGGTTATGGATCATTCTATGCTTACCATATGAAGCTGGCACTGATCGGACATTGTCAAATTTGGAGTATTAGACCAGCGAAAATGTATTAAATTTCTTCATAAATTCTACCATCTTTTCAAACACAATACAGAAAGCATATGACGTATTTACTGTGATTGTTTCTTCTATATATACTACTTTCACCGAATAAAAATAATAGCGTTATATTGACAATTTGTCTGGATTAGCCACTTTGGAAATGTCTCATTGAAATTATTTTACATTTTCTGAAAATTAAACCTTAATAATGGTCAATTTATAATCAAATATAATGAAATTAAAATTTTTATTATATTTCAGCCAAAAAGCCATAAACATTACAATGCTTGGAAGGATAAATTAGTAATATTTTTTTATTATTATTATTATTATTAAAATTTCGTTTTATTTACTAAATGTAGACTCTCAATGTTTTAGGAAGTTAGAAGGTATCATTTGTTTATTTAAAGTAATTTTAAAATTAGAAACAATTTAATTTTATTTCTTTCATAAAATTCAATTTTGATATAATGTCAAATGTAAATAATAAATGCAAAAATATTTTTATAACGTTGATATTGTAGAGACATACAAATAATTCGAATAAAGATTTTATTCAAAACGACATTGAAATAAATAATCAATATATCTGCTCCAGTAGTCAATGTTCCAACGAAAGCACGGACACTTGATCTGGCGATTGTTGATAATTTTGAATTTTAACATGTAGACTCCAGTACCGTACGATGTGAAAGTATTTGGATCTTTGTCTGGAATAACTTTGTTAATTAACTCCTTTTGACTGAAGATGGATGGGTCACTCCTGTTCTCATAACGAATTTTATAAGGATAATCCTTAGAATTAAAAATTAGTGTTCCAAGGTAAATTTCTTGGGTCGAATAGATGGTGTTGATGATCAAGAGAGATCATAGCTAAGTAAACGAAGGCTTCAGTTTCTTGAATGTCTGGCATATTTTATTTATTGGTTCTGATGAGATTTAATGCTTGCAAAGTTGAATGATTCATTAATTGTTTTTTTTATATTGATTTTGATTTTGGAAAAAAAATGAAGATGATTTTAATTTGATTTAGTTACAATTAATTTAATTTTAATTTAATTAATTTAATAATATATTTTAAGTTCAATTATTAAATTGATAAAAGTGGGAGTCAGAGGTACTACAGATATATTATATTTTTATTATTTCTAGCTAATCAAGTTTTTCGACTTTAGCAATTATATGTTGTAATGACAGGAGTAAGAAAAGGTTAACACTTAAAATTATATTCAGTCATAAGAGATGTTATTTAAAATTTCAGTATATATGAAAAAATTTGAATAAAAATTAGTGAGAATAATTGAATACTTTTTTTTCTTTTCTGAAAGTAGTAAAATCTAAAATATTAAAATTTTTATCTTTTGGATAATAAAAGATAAATTAAATGAATTCATTTAAAAATGGATTTATTATGTACTATAATCGGAAGGTGAATGAAATGTTATATCTTCCTTATTATTGAAATAACAGTAAACTAAACCTATCCATGATGTGCCAGACATTATGAATCATGCTTTTTTAGAGAACAAAGAAATAAATGAGTAATCACGTGGTTCATCACATGAGTCATGGTTTTTGGAGAACAAAGAAGTATGCGTCACAATTTCTGAGAACAAAGAAATATAAGTCATCATCGAAAATTTTCAGTCCCTTTTACAAAGAAATTAGTAGTATTAGAAGCTGCTAGGACATCTTCTAAATTATTTTTTAAATCCGGTTCAAAAGTTAACGTCATAATTCCAAGTATTTTTTAATGAAATATTGTATAATTTTCAAACAAATTTTCAGTGTCGAATAAAATATTTTCAAAACCATTTATTAAAATTTCGATATTTAAAATATATTTATTTAAAAATTATTTACTAATAAAACTTCTTTTAAAACCTTATTATAAGAACTTTTTTTCTTCGAATTTCACCACTGATTATTTTTTCCATTGAATTTATTAAAAAGAGAGCTTGAAGACTATAAATTAGTAATATATCGATGTTTGTCGATACTCATGAATTTTCGGCACTGTCTTTTTCAAGTGAATTTGAAAAAAGCAGTGCCGAAAAGTCGTGAGTATCAACAAACATTGATATATTACTGATTTATAGTCGTCAAACTCTCTTTTTAATAAATTCTTTTAAAAACCTTATTTAATTTTTCATTTTTTCAATTTAAAAATTATTTTAAAAGTTATTTTAATAGTCCATTATTTATCATTTAAAATTATCTTAATAAATCATTGAAATATTCAATTCTCAACTGAAAACATCTCACAAGTACAATCCAAATTAGAACTTATTTTTAAAACAAAGAAAACTATTTTAATATTTTGTAATTTTGGTTAAATAACATTCTATGGAAAATAATATTCTCTATAACTTTGCTGTTGATAACTTTTCAATCGAATAATTTGGTTATAACGAAAACGTTGTTGAAAGATTTGACTTGCGTTTTTTCGTATGATTAACTCAGAAAATAGAAAAACTAAAATTTCAATCTTAAGTATTTTAATTCTCTACATCATTCATATTAGTCATATTATGATCTGATAAATATTACAGTATCAAAATTATGATTTTTAATGAAAAAAAAGTATGAAAATTTATGATTGCGTTTTTACGTAAGTCACCTGTGTAAATTTGAAATTCTAATCCGACAGTTTTGTAGAGAATAAAATTCTGGACAAAACCTTCCAAATGTGAAATTTCTTTGATAATTCGTTCTATGTTTAAATTTACATGCTATATCAGGGGTGGCGAACCTTTTTTAGATTGCGTGCCAATATTTTAAAATTGAAAAATAAAAACACGCTGGCGTGCCAAGTACATTTTTTAGCATTTTAATTGATTCCGTTACATACAATGTGTTCACATTAAATGTTTCAAGTCTAGTTTAGTCAAAAAGAATAGTTATAACTACAATTTTAACAAAACTACAATTACTATAATAGTATAACTTTACTATAAGAATATATTTAACGTGATTTAGTGACTTAGTAAAATCAATGTGACTTTTGCTGTTGTTTGGTGGATGATAGAAGTTTTATATCTGGAGAATATTTTGTATTCTTCAAAGCTACACAAGCTGCACTCAAGTCGTCAGTCAAACTGTTTCTTGTGTCTGATTTTATAAAGTTCATCGATGAAAACAATGATTCGCACGAGTAACTAGATGAGAAAATTGACAAAATCGCAATCGCTACTTTTTTCAGAGAGTTGAAAGTTTCAGGAAGACATTTCCAGACACTGAGCATCTCGTTTTCAGCTGGTAGCTGAGGTTCTGATCCATTGCAGCGCTTATGTTTAATTCTTTCTAGTCGCACTCGTAAGTCAACAAACTTTTGTTTCCAAATTGAGATGGACTGTAGCTCAACTAACTGCATTTCAAAAAATTGTAATTCCATCCAGTCGAACATTGTTAAATCCAAATTTTCAAACACGACTGTATCTGGATATTTATAAATTTTGTTGTGTCTTCAAACTTTCTAAACTGAACAAAACACACTTAAAATTGTTCGAGGGTTGCGTCGATTGTTTCTAAAAATAACAAAATCTGAGCTTCTTTGATAACGGTTTCATAGATTTCTATTTCAGTATAAAATCTTTAAGTCTTTGAAAATATTGAAACTTCATTTCAAATGCTTTTATAACGTCAAAAGCCTCGTCAACGGTTTTCCCAAAACCTTGCAACTTAGTGTTAAGTTCATTTAGATGTGAAGTAAAATCTGTAAAGAACATTAGTCTGCTGAGCCAGTCAACATCAGTTAACTCTGAATACTTCTGTTTGTTGTCTTCCATAAACATTCGAATTTCTTCAAGGCATTCCACGAAACATTCCAGCGCACGACCTCTGCTAAGCCAGTGAACACTATTGTACATTACTAACCCAGAGTAAACGGACTGGACTTCTTTTAATAGCAGTTCAAATTTTCTCTTATTCAAAGCACGAGCAGTAATGAAATTTACAATTTTGTTACAATTTTCATAACATCTTCAAGTTCCTTCAAACAAGGCTTCTTGGTGCACAATACAGTGAAACGCAAACAGTGGGTAAACAAATACACGAAACCCGCATCTTTTCCAGTCATACTTGGTGCACCGTCATTCGTTACAGAGACTATTTTATATAAGTCTAAATCTGCATTTTTAAGTTCATCCACGATTTTTTGGCATATTTCTGCACCCGTTGTGGTTCCAGATAATTTCGTTAGTTTTATTAGTTCTTTGCGAATTTCGTTTTATTTCGGATATCTAGCAATTATGGCTAATCGAGCAGACGATGTTACATCAGTACTCTCGTCCAGGCAAATAGAGAAGGCCTGACATAACGTGATGTCTTCTTTTAATTGATTCTCAATATTTGAATTCTCTCTTTTACTGTATTTCGACTAATTGGCAGATCTTTTATTCGCTGAAAAATTTTGTCTTTATTTGGCAAATCTTCAAACAAATATGGCACACATTCTAGCCAAGTTTCTTTGATGTAATCATCATCACTGATAGACTTGCCATGCTTAGGTATTATTTTGGAGACTTCAAAACCTGCAGACACTAAGTTAGATGTACTTTTAACAAACTTTACAAACGAACAGGATTGTAAATTTTCATTTTTTAACTGACGCAATATATATTCTTTTTGTTCATCTTCGCTTTTGCCAAGAAGCCACTTGTGATTACTTTCATAATGACGTTTAACTGAAGATGTTCGACAAACAACGCTTTCAGAACACAAGACACGCAAGGCCTTACTTGGTTTGTTGATTACTCCATATCGTTCAGTCCACCAATCTTGGAATTCCCTGTCACTTCCTTCTTCTGAAAGTTTTATTTTTTTTTGCTTTGAACACGACATTTTATTTAGCAAAATTTCTATTTTTAAATTATTAAATATTTACAAAACAATTAAATCTTTCACCAATAATAATGTCAACAAGATGTCTGCGTCATCAAATTCGAGCGCATCTTAACTTGTTTATTTTTATTTGTTAAAACAAATGCAGAATATACAAAAAATGATAGAAAATAATTTATAGATTTAATCATAAGAAATATATATTCTGCCATCTGAAAATGACCTATTGTTCCATTCCTAGTTAACGGTTTCTAAAATATTTGCACAATAAAATCATGTTGAAGTGTTAAATTGCGATTTCAATGATTTTATACTACTAAAATTTACACAAATTTGTTTTATCTCAAAGGTTTGGCGTGCCACACGAAATCGTCTTGCGTGCCACTTTGGGCACGCGTGCCATAGGTTCGCCAGCGCTGTGCTATATCATTTCAGCTATATAAGAATTCATTTGGCAATTATATGCGATTCGCAAAATATAATTGTTATATTTTTTGCAGTCACCTCTGTCAATAATTTTAATGATAATTTTTGAAGAGAGATTTGTTTTCAATTGATTTCTTTAAATTTATTGCATCAATCATAATGCCAAAAAAGCTCAAAATTGTCGATTTTTGTGGATTTCTAAATCAATGATATTTGCAAAAGCGGATTTCAACTCTGAGGAAATTTAGAAGATACCAGAGAATATTCAAAGAAAGATGCATTATTTCTACAAGATCAAAACTACATTGAAAGCCATTTACTCTTTCAAAGACAGTCTAATGACAGAGACGTCTCACGATAATGAAACCGAAAATCTAATATATATTATTTAAATAAAATTCATTATGTAAACTAGAAATAACAACAATAATTAAATTATATTTTAATTATAATTTAATAAATTTTTAATTATAATTTAATAATTTAATCGAGATTGAGAAGAAAAAGGGCATGGGAAAGACGATATATATTATAACAGTCACTAAATAATGACATCGATTTAAATATAGCTAAAAACGCCAAATCCAATATGTTTTACTTGAATATATTTCGACAGACTCACTGTCATCGTCAGGTAGAATTGAAATTCAAACTAAATTAATTTAAATTGGTCTTTTTAAACAAACTAATTCATTAATTTTTTTAAATATAATTGATAAAAATTCATAAAATTCCGTTTTCTCAATTAAAATTTTCCAGGCATTTTTTCTTATATAAATTTTACATATTTTTTGTTTTTTCGATGTATATATATATATATATATATATATATATATATATATATAAATATATATATTGATTTAAAATAAAGGATAGTTCTACGTATGTCAAGTTTGTCGGAATCAATTGCTGTCGTATGTCTGAATTTTTGATAAATGGTGAACAATAAAAATTAAATTAAGCATATTACAATTAATTAAATATTAAACTAAATCTATTTGAAGCACGTGTGATAATTAATATTGATAAAAATTTTTTTTATTGATAAATTTACGAATTTATTTGAATAAAATCGATACCGAGCAGATTTTGTATTATAATAAATAGTCTATTAAAATAAATTAAATTAATATTGTTTTATATTTGATTATAAATAAGTAGTAAATTATTCTTTTTAACAAGTTTGCTATTCTTTATGAAATCAAGAACATCAACTACATATTTATTGACTAAAAATTGAAAAATTTAGATTTTATTTTAAAGAAATAATTAGGATTTTTAGTTCATCCAGATTTGAGGTTCAGACCCAATTGCTCAAAACCATTTTCACTTCATTTTGGGTTGAAGCAGCTCTACGTCGTTGTATGTCGACAATTTGAAAAATGTTAATAATAAACTAAATTGAATGAATAATATTGCCAAACTAGCCCAACTTTTATTTTGAAGTAATTTATTTTTTCTTTGTTTTGTATTCAGGTAGGACAATATTCTACAAAAGAATGAAGGTTAGATCATAAAAAGCAATGAAAATATCAATCCTTTAGGTTTCTCAATATTAGGAATAAAAACCTATTATGAAAACTGATAGCTATAATCAAACAGTTAAAAAGTCGAAGGAAATTCGGGAGTCTTTTCAATAACAACAAAAGGCAATAAAAGTTTAATTATAAATTTATTCTTACAAAATCCGAAGATCTGAAAGTTCTATTATATAAAACAAATATTAAAGGAATTGCAAATTGTAAATACAACAAGCATTAAGTGAATGAGATTTATGATTTTATTTTCGACTTTTGTTATTGTTTTATAATGAAAATTGTCAACATGTTTTTGTGAAATTGACATGAATAAAAATATTAATTAATTTTATTTTGTTTAATTCTTTCACAAATCAATTCTTTTTTTAAGAATCATCGCAACATATTTAAAACTATAAATAAAAAATAACTAAGAACCAAAATATATAGAATAAAGCTTAAAGATTTTCATCTTCTGATTTCAATTAAATTATCAAATACAAATTAATTATGGTCCATTGTTTTTTGAAAAACGTTTAACCTTGAATATAACTGTCACGAATTTGTTGACGCTTAGGGTTGTGTTGTTTAAATGTTCTGTGGTCGCTGATTTATTTTTCATCAACTTCTCCCTAAACGTCTTCATGATAATTTTATTTTCTACCATCCGAGCAATAACCATGTTGGTAATGTATACAGTGGCTGAAAATAAATGAGCCGGTGAGCTCCATTACTAGAATTATTCATTGAATTTTTACTTTCGAGTTCAAGTCTACTAATAGAAGATCTTACGTTAATCAATCGCTCTATTTTCATTTATGATATTATTTCTCTTTTAAGGCTTTTTCGCATAGTCTTAATTATTGGATCTTAATCAATGGTTAATTTCAAAAATTTGAAGAAGGACCTGCTCTTATTTTTAGTTTTAATAATTCATACCTAGACTTAAATAAATAAACGAATCCACAATCACAATATGATTTATATTATGATTCACACACGTGGTTATGAAAATAGAAAAGCTCTTAGAAAAAAGTTCAGGGTTCTATTTATTTATCAAATTGGTGGATCGTGACAAACTAGTTTTGTAAGAATTAGACAAGATTAGAATCCATAGTGATAGTGAACCTCAACATTATAATAACCCTAACCCAAAACAACAAATCACAATTTTGGCATTTATTTAAAAATCAAGTCATTCAATTTTTTGATTCCTCGTGATCTTTAATTAATAAAATGGAAAATAAAATCAAAAAATATTGTTACAATAATTTCACAAAATAAACACTTGCGTTCACTTTATCTTTTGATGCTAAGATAGTATAATTCAACAATAATAATATTGTTGAGGATACCGAAATTACAAAATATAAATAATCATGTTGAAATGTTAAAAAATGAGAAGTGAACAAAAACTTAAATAAAAGAAGGTCATTCTTAATTAATAAGTACATGTGCAAAAGAAGCGAAACAGAAAACAAACCCAAAATTTGGATTGGCTTTTTATCTCGATGGGCTACTCGAGATTGAGAGGAAAAGGGCATGGGAAAGACGAGAAACGGGATTGTAAAAAAAAATGCATATATATCTCGACAGCTGTCAATGATTACGGAATTCCAATTAAAAAAAGCGAGAAAAAAGAATTAATTATCAGTAAGTGCAATCAGATGAAAAAGTATAAAATCCGAACACAAATTAACAGAAGTAGAGAAAAATTGGGACGAGAGAAAATTGCTAGGAGGAAAACCTGTGACAAAAAAGAATATTTGTTAGAAAAAATTTGTGAGAAATTTGAATTCATAATGAGAGTGTGGAGAATCATGAAAAGTTGAAATAAACTTGCGTGTTGAATTAGTGAATCGCAATGACAATAATTCGGGTAAATATTATCTTAATTATAAAATACCATTAAAATTATTCAAAGGTTTTTTTAAATATCATAAAATAAAAGAAATTCGATGTATAATTGTAATTGTTACACAAAATATTATTATTATTACTAAATAATATTAAAGAAATCTGATTAAATTAATGTTTACGCGAAAGTTTGCAAATTATTATTATTTATTACAAAACATATTTACAAAATTAAAAATATTAACATTTACTTAAATAAAAAATTATATTAAATTTCCTTTAAATCATAAAAAGAAATCAATACTTTTCATTAATATTATCTAAATTAATTAATAAATTAATTAAAATTTACCAAATTTCTGAATTTTTCCTCGGACATTCATAACGTTTTTATTAAAAAATTCATTTTTAAAGGTTAACTATTGTTGGGCCAAGCTTTGGGAGTGCTGAGAATTTAGTCAAAGACGAGAAAAGAGACCACGCGAAAGAATAGAAGAAATAAAAATAAAGTTTATAGAGAACTATAGGTAATATAGGAAAAATAAACCAAATAACAATAAAGAGATAAGAATAATTAATGAAAATAAGAAAGAACTTTTAAGATAGAAAATAAGACAAAAGGAAATTACTCAATACGCGTAACAATAAAACGAAAATAAAATAACAAAATTTAAGGAAAATAAACGAGAAATTACGGAAAATAAAATAGAATAAAACCGTTTCAAATAAATACATAGGCTAATTAAAACAAAAAATTATATTATAATAAAATAGCAGTAAACCCACGGGAAAATAGGAGAAAAATAATAAAAATAGGCAAATAAATAAAATAATAATAAAAAATAAGATAGGATCATTAAAATTCACTACATTATAATAAAAAACATAAAAATAATAATAAATAACAAAATTACACACTAACTGTGTCCTGATTGGACGGAAAATAATATAAAAGGAATGCGAAATATCTGTAGAGTACCATTTAACCGCTATACTCTACAGGTAAAATTTTGTTATTTTAACTAAGTACCATTTAACCGCTATACTCTACAGGGATTTAGAAGCCATTTTAACAATCGCTTTACAGTCGAAATCTACAGGAGTCACTCACAGACCACTTTAACAAAATAATCTACAGAACTTAAGAACTACTTCGCAGACGACATCAACTACATTACTAAAAGGAACTAATTCACAGCTACGCATCAAAATCCAATTTTACAGCGCTAGATACTCAGGAGACTCGATAGTAACTTTGACAAATAATACTGGAACCTTTGAATCTATTCTCAACACTCTCGGAGAAATTTGGTAAGTGTATGAATGAAGTATAAACTATTTTATGATGTTGTTACAATAATGAACAATAAAAAATTATTTATTTCAATAAAATTTTGATGCAACAATATGCCTCTTTCTCTATGGAACTGACGACGACATCTTCTGGGAATCGAAAGTGATGCAGAAAGTTTGGGACGGGTTGCAGCGAGAATGCGCGGAGATGAATGCCAGGACCGGAAAATCATCGAGTCGAGGAATTGCGTGGAAGGAGTTTGGGTAGGCTCCAAAGGTTTGCGGCATAATAAATCTCCGTGGGCATCATTTTCGAAACTCAGACGGCGTGGTCGTCAGGTGAATTATTTTCCAGTTTTAAATAATATTTTGGTAACCTTGATTTTGTTATTTCATTAATTTTATAATGATCCGTTTTTGATATGTTGGATGGGTAAGAGTCGGTGAGATAGATTCGTCCTTCCTGACGGTCTAAGAGCGGTGGCAGGAATGTATGCCGTTCTTGGGTGGGTATGGAAGGGTGAGGACATCTAGTAGGGGCACATATGTGTGGAGGAAACTCCTTTCACTGAGTGAGGATCGGCTATCGAGAATTTGTAGTCATTTCATCAAAGGTCAATAATAAATCCATCGAAAATCTCGGAAAACATCGAATGGGAAGTCTTCATCTTCAAGCGTGATTACACTCCATTAAACTCCAGTTTGACTCAGATGAGTTCATGCGTTTCTCCGCGATAGTTGCTAAATGTCCAGAGACAGAGGTCCTCAATTTTTGTTGTTGTCGAAAAATTCCATAAAGCTTCATATTAACTGTCGTCTCAATCGAAGTTCTTGCCGGATTTAAATCGCCAAGACATTAGTG